>JAKFHU010000574.1:0-10398 GCA_023783475.1 Daubentonia madagascariensis
AACCACAGGGGGGGCCACTACCAAAAAAACCAGCTGCAGAAACTTAAAAATTTTAAAATCATCTTTTAAAAATTTTCCCAAAAAAGAAAAAAAGGCCAAACCAAAGGGTTTTTTTTTATAAAGGGGTTTTTCCTTAAATTTTTGGGGTTTTTTTTCAACAAGGGCTTTGAAACCCTATTGGTTCCCTTTTTTTCCCCAAGGGTTGGGAAATAATTTTTTAATTTGTTAAGCCTCAAGGTTTATTAAAAAAAATAGTCCCCTTGGGAAAAGCAGTTTTGTTAACCCCCCAAATTTTAAATTTTTTAAGTGGTTAAAATTAAAGATTTGACGTGGGGGAATGGTCCCTTAATTTTTTTTGTTTTGGCCCTTTTCAATAATTCTTTCCCCCCAAAATTTTAAAAAAAACCAATTTTTGGGAACACAAAGGCCCCCTTTAAAAAAAATATATTACCAAATTCCCCCTTTCCCCTTTCCCGGGGGGAAAGAAAAAAATTTAGAAACACCTTTTAAAAAATTTTGGGGCATTTTTTTAAGACTCTCCGCAGGGGTTTTAAAAAAAAGGGGTGGAAAACCCCCCAAAAATTGCCCCCAAATAAAAAAAAATGGCAAATATTTTTAAAAAAGATATTTCCCCACCTTTTTGGGTTCCCCCGTCCCCCCAAGGGGGGAGCCCCCCTTTTGTCTGGACTAAACAACCTTTTGGGTTTGGTGTTTCCCCGGACAATTTTTAAAAGGAATTTTAAAAAAGAAAAATTTTTCCCGGACTTTTTTTGGGGGTTAAAACCCCTTGGGGGGGGGCACAGTAATGCCAAAAGGGACTTTAAAAATCCTTTAAATTTCCCAAGGGCCGGCCCCCCTTTGGGCCCCAGCCCCCCTTAAAAAAGGTTTTGGTTTTTGGGGGAAATTAAAGCCCGGAACAAAAAATTTTTAAAAACCCGAAAAGGGGCCAAACTTTGAAACCCCAAAAGCCTTTGGAGCTTGGGGTGAAGCCCAAAAAACCCCCCTGGCCCCCAAATTGGGGTTGGGGAGACCCCACCATTTTTCCAAAAGGGGGCCCCCATTTTTTCCCCTTTTTTTTATTGTTTTTTTTTTGAAATTTTTCCCAAGGGGGGGGACCCCGTTTTTTAAAATAAAGAGAACAAAAGAAAAAGTGGGGGTTTTTTAAAAAATTTGGTTCCCTTAATATTTTTAAAGGGAAAAAATTTTCCCTAAAGTTTTTAAAAATTTCCCCCCTTTCCCAAAAAAAATAAACCCGGCCAAATTTTTTCAAAAGCCCCGAAAAATGCCAAAAAAGGTAATAAAAAAAAAAAAAGGTTTAAATTTTAAAAAAGGGGTTTAATTTACCAGTAAATCAAAAAAAAAATGCAAAAAAAATTTTAATTTAAACCCTTTTTTTTTCCCCCCCCTTCCCCCAAAAAAGTGGGCAAAGAAAATTTTAAAAACCCTGTTAAAAAACCAGCCCCCCGGTGGGAAAGGGCCGGGAAAAGGGAAAAGGGCGTTTTTTTTCCCCCACTGCCCGAAAAGGGGGTTTTTTAAAATTTCTTAAAAACTTTTAAATGGGATGGGGCCCCTTTAGCCATTTCTTAATTTTTCCCAAAACCCTTTTTAAAATGTACAGACTCTTTTTTACCCCATTTTTCTGCCAAATTAAAAACCCCCAAAGGGAAAAGAAGATAAAATTTTTCTATTTTTCAAGGGTCCCACACTTTAAACACTTTTTTTGTAGTCCCTGAAAAAATGAAAAACACTCTTTAAAAAATTTTTTTTAAGAAAAAATGGCTTTTAATCCCAAAGGGAAATTAGTTGGGTTTAATCCCCTGGGCAATGAAAGTTTTTTGGGGGGGTTTTTTTTTTTTAAAAGGGAAAAGAATTCAGGGTTTTAACATTAAAATTTCAAAAATTCCCTTTTGGAGTTTTATTTTAAAATGGATAAAGGCAAAGAACAAAAAATCCCTGGTGGAAAAAAACCCCCCCGTATTCCAAAAATCAGCCTTTTCTGTCAATGGGCAAAAACCCCCCCCCCCATTTTTCCCCCCCCGAACCTGAAGGTTTTAATTTTTTTTTACTTGAAAAATTCCCCGTTGGGATTTCCCCTTTTGCCCTTTTTTTCCTAAGGGGGCCCCCTTTCCCCCCCCCCCCCGTTTTTCCCCCGGAAAAATTTCCCCCGGTTTTTCAAATGACAAATTTAAAATGTCCTTTCCCCCCTCATAAATATCTCTCCCCCCACCCCCGGTTTTCAAAGAAAAGAAAACCAAGGGAAACAGGCCCTGAAAAGGCCCCCCACCAAAAATTTCCCCCAAAAACAGGGTTTTTCTCCTTGCCCCACTGGGAAAAGGGCCCGTCCCCCCTGGTTTTCCCGGTAAAAGGCCCAAAAAGGCCCCCTTTCCCCAAAACCCACCCCCCCTGCCCCCGAAAAGGGGTTTCAAAAAGAGAAAACCGGGGTAAGTTTATTCAGGAAAAAGATTTTTTTCCCCTCCTTATGTCCCCCCCCCTTTCCTGGGAAAAAATAAAAGAAAAGGGCCCCGTCCCCCCCCGCCCCTAAATTTTTTGGGCGCAGAAGTTTTCAAAAAACTTTTGGTTTTGTTGGGGGAAAAAATCCGAGGGTTTTTTTTACTAAGCAACCCCCTGTGGAGGAGAAAGAGGGAAGGGAATTTTTTCCCCCCCCCGGAATTTTTGTTAAAAAATTTTTTCTTGCTCTTCCCCCCTCCTCCCCGTTTCCCCGCCAGGCTGTTTCCCGAAACCCCGTTTTTCAGAAAATTTGCACCAAATGGTTTTTTTTAGTGCCAGGATCCAAAACCCTCCCAAAAGTTTTTTAAAATTTTTTTTAAAGTTTTAAAAATGGGAAAAATTCCCCGGTCCATAAAAAAAATTGGGAAAGATTAAACCCCAGGTCCCCCCCAGCGAGGTTCCTTGGAAACCCAAATGGTGGGCCCCCAATCCCCTACCTTTTGGGCCCCTTTTAAAGCAAAAGGCCTTTTAAACCCTGCGGGGTTTCCCCCTTTTTAGTGGAAAATTTTCCCTTCCCCCCCTCTGGGGGGAAACAGGAAAAAAAAAACCTCCCCCCCTCTCCCTCCTCCTCCTCCCAAAACCCATCCCCCCATCAAGTAATGGGGTGGGAAAACCCCCTTTTGGAAAGGGTCCACTTTCACTTAATGAAAAAATTTAAAAAAATTTCTCCCCTTTCCTTTTGATTTTTTTTTTTAATAACCCTTTTCCCTTTTTCCCCTAGCTTTTCCCTTTGGGACAAGAAAAAACAGGGGGCCCTAATACTATAAAATTTTAAAAAAAATAATTTTTAAAATTTTTCTGTTTATTTTTTTTATCAGTAAGGGGCCCTTTAGGGCCCCCCAAAAGTAGGAAAAAAGGGAAATTAAGTTTTGGGGGAAAACCCGAAAGGGGTTTTTTGGTTTTCCCACCAAAACACCCCGGGTTTTGGGGTTTTTTTCCTTTAACCCCCCCCGGGTTTTGGCCCAAAGGGGCCCCAACCCCCTTAAAATCTCTCCCCCAAATGCTAATTTTCTTTTTATTTTAGAAGTTAGATTTTTTTCCAAAGACCCCTTTGCAGCCAAACCCTTTTGGGGGGGTCCCTCACTGTATGGGAAATTTTTTTTTTCCCAAAAAATTTAGTTGGCCCTTCTTTCCCCCCTGTGGGGTTTTTTTAAGCCCTATGGTTTTTAGTATAAAATTTTTTTCAGGGGGTGGTAAAATTTAAAACCCCAATTTAAGCCCCCCCTGTTTGGGGGGAAAAAAATGGGGGTTTTAGGATTATTTATCCTGGGGGGGAGTGGGGAAAAATTTTTTTCCCATGGGTTTTTTTTCCAGTAAATTTTTTTGCAAAAAGGTAATGAAAACCCCGGCCCAGCCCCCCAAATGGTTTGGGAACAAATGGCTTTTTCCCCTTTTTGGGTTTCCCACCTGTGCCCCGACTCCCAAACCCGAAATTTAACACAAAGGGGCCCATCAAAGTGGGGCACGTTTTGTCCCGCCCGCATCCCCAAACACTGGGGGGTCCCCCTGGAAAAGGAAAAACAAAAGGCCCCTTTCCCGGGGGCCCGAGGGCCCGAAGTCGGGTTTTTGTGAAAAAGTTCTTTTCCCAAAAATTA
Organism: Daubentonia madagascariensis; assembly: GCA_023783475.1. Classification (NCBI taxonomy): domain Eukaryota; kingdom Metazoa; phylum Chordata; class Mammalia; order Primates; family Daubentoniidae; genus Daubentonia; species Daubentonia madagascariensis. Next base: position 4,104 of record JAKFHU010000574.1, read on the forward strand.
AAAAGCTTTTTTAACTTGATTTGAGGGTTTTTTCCCCAAAATTTTGGGTAAATATTCCCAAAGTGTTTACCTGATATTTAAAACCAAAAAAAAAAAATTTGGGGGGGCTGAAAGAAAAATTTTTTTTTTTAATTATCAAAAAGTTAAAAAAAAAAATTTTTTATTAAACCATGCTAAAGAAAGAGGTTGAATCATTCTTATATCTCTATAGAAATGGTGGTTATATAAAAATTTCAATGAATAGGGGGAATCAAAGAAAACTCACCCACAAAAGATACAAAAAAAAAAAAAGGATTAAAAAGAAATTTCCCCGGAAGTCAATTTTAAAAAACATTATTTTTTTGATTTTTGTGAAACTTGGGTAAAATTTGTCAGCTTTTTTAAAAATCATTTCTTTTTAAAGTTTTCCTTATTCTAGATAAATATCCCCCATCATACTTAAATTTGTACATGTAGTTTTTGTACTCTTTTCCCCTTTAAAGAGAGATCCATAGTTTGTATAAGCTTCAGGCCCCACAGAACCTGGGTCCCCCTCGATTGGCCATTATTATAATACTGTATTTTATATTAACAGCAACATTTAATGGGGTACCCCCATTATACCCAAGGAGCTGTAGTGAATATATGCTCCTTTCGTTTTTATTTATCCTTTCAGGCACCAATATCCATTTTATAGCCAAGATCTTTAATCAAAAAAGAGAACGGATCCTAAAATGATGTTTTTCACTTCAAACATCTTCTCCCCTCCTTGTTAGCTAAAGATCCCCAGAGTATTTTTCCAATCATTTCTCCCGAACCCTCCATGATTTCCCATTTTACGGAAGGAAACTTAAGCACATAAGATGTATTTTACATAAAGGAAAATTTAATGGTGAAGCTTTTGAGTCCCTGTTCCCTAAGTTTTAAAGGGTATATCAATGCCTTAAGGGACTACAGGAAGGGATTTATAGGGGTCCACTCTTTACCTCTTACACCCTGGAGCACTAAATCATTCTTCAAAGGTGAGGCTAGCTTATGTTTTCATGTCTTTAAGCAATAAACTATCTAAGCTGTATCTATATAGTATTATAAAAATTTTTAAAGAAAAATCCCCATCCCCTTAAACAGAAGACCCGCCAAAATAAACTCACCTTTCTTGGTGGGGAATGCACAAAATCATTTTTATGAAAATTATTTATGTCAAGTATAACGTAAATCTCGCTGAGGCAGGTTGCCATTCCCTGTTTTGCAAAATCCTCAACATCTTTCCTTTCTTTAATCTGCTGGTCCCCGAGAGATAATGGCTTGCAAATCAGATCAAATCTTGCTTAATTGTTGTAAAAGGGGTCAGCGCCCTGATTTATAGGTGGGTTCCCCCCAAGTGGCTGTACAGATTTTACAGCAGGGCATCCCTTTGGGTTCTCCGCTGATTAATTTGGGGGCTTTTTTCTTGGTTTTTCAAATTTTTTTTCAAGAGAGCGATTTCCGAGAAAATGAATTATAAAAAGTGGGTACTCCCGAGACCTAGAGTGGGAACCCCCTGTGGAAACATAAGACTCTGGGAACCTGAAGGGGGGAAAAAGCCCATTTTGCTCCTAGAAAATTCCCCCTTTTCCCCGGGGCCAAAAGAAAAAGCGTGAAAACCCCCTACTTTTTTTTCCCTTTTCCCCCCCCTAAAAGAGCCCTAAAACAGGGCCCGCCGAAAAGAGGGAACAGAATGGTTGGGTTGGTTTAAATGTGGATAGGAAAGCAATGGTTTTTCCTTTTTTCCCCCCCCCACGGGTTTGGGGCTTTCAGGGGTGTTGGGGTTTTTCAATTCCCCGAAAAAGCCCTTTTTCCCAAAATGCCCTTCAAGAAAAAATTCTGAAGGGAAACCCCAAAATTTTTTTTAGGGGGTGGGAACCAGAGGGGGAAAGGGCCCCCGCCTGGAAAAAAAAACACCCAAAATAATTTTTTCCCGTCCCTTTAAAAAAAACCCTTTCCCGCCCGTTTTTTGAAAATTTAAAAAACCCGCCAGTTTTTTCCCCCCCTCCAAAGGGTGTGGTTTGGGGGGGGGGCAGGGTAAGTTCCCCTTTTTTTTTTCTTTTTTTTGGTACAGGGATGGCCCCAGCCCCCCCTTGGGGTGGGGGGAGGGGGGTCCCCGGGGGTGGGAAAAGGGCCCCCCCCGGGGTGCCCCCTTTAGAGGGAATTTGGGCCCAGGGAAAGGGGGCAGAAAATGGGGGGCCCCCCAGGGGTTTATACCCGTGGTTTTTAAAAAGCAATTTGGGGGCCCGAAGCCCGGAGAACCCACCCCTTTTTTTCTGTATTTTTTTTGGGTTTTTTTTACCCGGGGCCCTGGGATTTTTCAGGACTGGGCTCCCCATCCCTTCCCCCCCCCATTTTGGGCCCAGCCCCCAAAAAAAAAAAAAACTCCCTTTTTTGGTCCCCTCCCAAAAACCCCTTGGTTCCCCCCGTTATTCTGAAAGAAAAAACCCCTTTGGGCCCCGTGCCCCAGGGCTTGCCCCCGGGTTAAAAAATAGCGCGGGAAACCAAAACCCCTATCCCCCCTTTCATCCCTTTTCCCCCAACAGGTTTGAAAAATTTTTTTCCCCAATTTTTTCCGGAATGAGGGGGGTTTAAAGAAGCCCAGGCCCAAATTTCCAAAAGGCCCCAAAAAATTTTGCTTGTAGTTAAAATTTCAGGAAAATTGGGAAAAATTCCCCTCTTTTCTGGGGCTAAAAAACCCCCAAAGTTGGGGGGGCCCCACCCCTTAGGGTTGGAAAAAATAAACTCCCTTTTAGCCCCGGGTTTGTGGAAAGAAAAAAAACAAATAAAGACCCAAAACAAAAATTTTGGGGGACCCCCCAAAGGTTTTTTGCCAAAAAATTCCTTTCCCATTTCACCTTTTCCCCTGTGGGTCCCCCCGTGCCCCTTGTAAAAACCCTAGGATGCCCAAAAATCCATCCCCCCTTTTTTTTCTGGCAAAAACCCCGGATTCCTTTGGGGGGTGCCAAAAACCCGCCTTTTTTCCCGAAAGATTTTTTGGGGCCCCGAAGCTTTTCCCACATGTGTTCTGTTTTAACAACTCTAATTGGTCCCTCACCCCTTTTTTGAGTTATAATACTCTTCGCCCCACATTTCCCCACATAAATTCAACAATTCCGCAGCCTCAGGAAATCATCAAGCAAAATAGATCATCATTCCAGTTTTTGGGTTCTCAGGGCTCAACGCACCCACCAAAAAAGGAAGGTGGGAGTAGGGGGCTCTGGGGGAGGGAAAAGTTTGTCCGAACCCTAGCCTGACCCTCTATGAGCAACCCCTAAAAATTAGAAAGTCATGGTCCTATCTTTCTCAAGAAGATTATTTTTACAAAATTAACCTGGCTATCTTTATCCATTTTTTTAAAATTTTAGCCCCAAATCAGTAAAATGGGTTTTTAAAAGGGGCCCTTTTTTACCCGAATTTGAGGCCCGGGTTTTTTTTCAAAACCTTTTGCCCCGGTTTTACCCTTTTTTTGGGCTGGATTTAATTTTTTTTTCTGGGGGGGGGGGGGGGTTGGGTTTTTATGCAGTAAAAAAGGGGCCCCTTAGCAAAATGAATTTTTTTGGTTTTTTTTGGGGGTTTTTTTGGCCCGTAGCATCCCCCCCCCCCCCAAATTTTTTGAACCCAAAAAAAATTAAACCTAGACCAAATTTCCCAAAAAAATTCCCCCCCGGGGGCAAAAAAATTTCCCCCTTTGGTTTTAAAAAACCACCCCGGAACCACATGAAAAAAGGGAAAAAGCATTCCCCCCCCAAAAAAAAAGATGGGGGGGTTTTCCCCAACCCTCCCCCATTTTTCCCCAAAAATAGAGTCCCCCAAAAACCTTCTGCCAAATTTTTTTCAAACCCTTTCCCTTTTTTCCCGGCCCCCCCTTAGCAATACATTTTCATTAAAAAACGCTTTTTACCAAAAGGTTTTTTTCCCGGGTTTTCATCCCCAAAAGCCCTTTTGGGGTTTTAAGTAAAAGGGGCTTTTTTGGGTTTCCCCCAAAAAATTCCCTTTGGGGGAATCCCAAAACTCACAAAGACCAAGCACCCTTTAATTTTAAAACCCCCCCCCATTTACACCCTGGGTTTTTTATATATTTTCCAAAACACTTTTTACCAAAATTTTCCAAAAGAGCACTTAATTTAAAAATACAACCCCAAAAAGTTTTCCCCCAAAAATTTAGCCCGAACCCCACATATTTTGGCACTTTTTTTTTTCATAAAAATTTTGGGCCCCCTTTCCCCTTTTTTCAAAAATTAAAAAAACAACCGGGGAGAAAAAAAAATTTGGAGGGAAAAATTTAAAAATATTTTTCAATGAAAAAATTTTAAAAAGATGGGAGGGCCTTTTTTTGGGGGGACAAACCCCCTTTTAGAAAAAAAAATATTGTAACCCCCAAAACTCCCCCCCCTGTGGGCTTTTTAAACATACCAAAAAAAAAAACGTAAAAACCTAAAACCCCAACCTCACTTTTCACAGACCCCCTTTTTTTGAAAAATTTCCCCCCCAAAAAGTATAACCAAGGAAAAAAAATACAAAGAAAAATTTAAAAAAAAAGGGAAAAAAAGGGTTTGGGTTTTTTCCAAAAAACAAAGAAAAAGACCTTGCTTTTTTTAATTGAAAACCCGGAGCTTTAAAATGAGGGATCCCCTTAAAAACACATAAGGGGGCTGTGGGGGTTCCCAAAACTGCATAAAGGAAACCCGGAACAAGTAAGTGCCAATAAAAGGGTCTGCCCCCCTCCTGCTTCCCTCCTTTCCCCCTTTTCTTCTTGCAAACCCCCCCTCCCCCTTCCTCCCCTTTCCTTCTTCCCTTTTTTCCCCCCGACAGGGAATAGTTTTTTCCCCTTATCATCATTATATATTTACCATAAAATTGGGTTTTTTTTGATCCGGGCCCAAAAAGGGGGCCCCCATGGGCCGAATTCCCCCAGGGAAATTTTTTCAAATCAGATCTAAATAAAAAGAAGGGTGGGTTGGGGCCCCCCTTTAATGTGGGGCCCAAAATTTTTTTTTACTAGCTCCAATTTAAGGCCAAATTGGGTTGGCGTCCTGCAATTTTTTATGGGGGGAAAAACGGGGACCCGGGCCTAGAAAATTTAGCCCGTCCCCCCCCTGGTTCCTTAGCCCTAGGTGAATTTTTAGGCCCGGAAAATGGCCCCCCAGCCCTAAAAACTGGGGGTTTAAAGGATGCCAAGATTGGGGTGAAGAACTATTACCACGCTTTAAAAAAAGAATCAGGAAAAAAGTGCCCCCAGTTTAAAGGGTTTAAAAAAATAGCGAAAATCCCCCAAAAGAAGAACTCCCCAAAACTGATTTTTGATCAAACCCCCTCCCGAAACCCCAATTCGGAAACCCAAAATTTTGCCGGGTTTGGGCCCAACCCCCAATGCAGGGTTCCCGATAACCCCTTCCCCCGGAAAAAAATCATAGGGGGGGGGAAAAATTTTTTAGGCTTTTCCCCCCTAGAAGGCCTAAATTTTCCTTTGGATAAAATAAAACTAACCCCCCGGGGTTTGCACCCGAAAAAAGGGATCCCGAAAAAGAAATTGGGGGTCCCCCCCAAAAACCCCTGAGAAGGAAACACAGAAAAGGTTTTCCCTTCCCCAAACGCCACACAGGAAGGGGGGGAACCCAGGGACTACGGCAGAGGGTAAACTAGGGGTACCCCCCGGGGGGGAGTGTTCCCCCAAACTTCTATTAAAAGGGGCCCCTTTTTCCAGGGTTTTTTAAACCGAATTTTTTTTTTTGCCACACATGGCCCACTTTCCCCCATATGGAAAAGCCCCCCATAAAAATTTTGGGAAAAACCCCCCCAATTAAAACTTATAAACTTCAAGTTTTTTCCCGGGTAGTACCAATTCCCAATAGATTTCATGGAAACCAAAAAAAAATTTTAAAAACCCTATCTTTTCCCCCCAACACCCCTCTCCCCCAAAAAAAGGGAAACAGAAAAATTAAAAAAATTTTTAAACCCAAAAAAACTTTTCTTTTAAACCGTATTTTTTTTGGGAAAAGGCAAGAAAACCCCCCCCCTCCCGAAAAGTAAAACCCAAACCCGGAATTTTTTGGGGGGGGCCCCCAAAGGAAAAACATAGCATTAAATAACCAAATGAATTTAAAATAGAGAAAAATGTTTTTTTTTCTCATTAAAGGTTTTTTTTATTTTCTTTTTTTGGGAAAAGTCTTTTTTTTCAAGTCTGGGGTTTTTGTCTTTTTTCCAAAAACCTCTTCCCCCCTATTTCCCAACTTTTTAAAAAAAACAGAAAGCAGAAACCCGAAGGTTCCAAGGAAAATTCCATTTTGGC
>JAKFHU010000575.1:0-14600 GCA_023783475.1 Daubentonia madagascariensis
GGCAATGCGCCCTTCCATCATATTTATCATCAGGCTGTAAGCAATTTCTGAAGAATTTTCTCGTGGTAAACCCACATGAGCGATCCACCCTGCAGGTAATCACATAAGTGGAAATAAGTAATAACTTTGGAGAGTTTTTAGAGTATTTTTAGAACTTAGCTTGGTTTGTGTGGCATACTGAATTCTTGCTTGGGACTTTTTAAGCAGGAATTGAGACATTAAAAAAAATTTGTTACCCTTTGACCTGTAGTCAATGAAATGTTGAAAATAAATTTTCCTAAATATTGTGATTATCAGAATATTTTATTTTATGCTGCTAATGAACAGTTCACCTTTTCAGAACATAATGAGACACCACTGGCTGAATTTGGGACATAAGAGACTTACACCGTACCTGGAAGAGGAAATAGATGTCTGTGATAAGAACCGCAGAGGTAATTACTCTGTGCCCACGTGCTTATGTGTCCCTGTGTTTGCATAAGTAACACATTTCTGTTTTGACTGATGTATGTGCCTAAAGGTAATAATGGAAGTTAAGCACAAGTTATATAATGAATCAGCTTATCTGTTCTGTCATATTTAGAAACTTAACTAAATGTAGTTTCCTACAAGAGCACCCAGTAACTCAGAAACAAGTGCTCATTTGTGTTAGAAAATGTCTGATCTTTTGGGTCAAACAAAGAAAATTATTTTACTCTGTAACAGAATGATTTCTTACTCAAACAAAACACATAAGCTGTATTATACCCTTCTTCTTTAGAGATGTTATTGAGGATGGGGTACAGAGAAACAGAAATCGAAGAGTCTCTGAAAAGATGGCAACGTGATGAGATCAGCGAGATGTACATGTTATCCGAGAGGAAATGGGCAGAGGTGAGAGTAATCAGAGAGGAGGAGCTGAAATACCCTTTATGTAAATTATTAGTTTATGTAAACTATTTTCTTAGTTTTTATTTTTTAGATATGTATAACATATTTGATGTATCATTTTTTAAATTTACCTGCAAATACCAAATCTAATTCCTATGACCATTATAAACTACTATTTTAACTTGAAGATAATAACCCTTAATAAGTAAACAGAACATTTTTAAGTTATTTGAAAAAGCCTGGAAAGAAGATCATAGATACATAACCTTTTGTGACTTTTTCCAGCAGTCAGAAAAATACTTTTGCCTGAGTTTATGGTTGTCATTTTTAAACATTGTGATTCTACATCTCTCCCAAATGAACTGTTTATGAGAGGTCTTGTGTTATGAGAAGTTTAGTTTCCTAATAAACCATTTGGGTTTGTGTTGTGGTTTGTTTTTCTCATTTTCTCTTAGCTGGATGCAAATGATTCCAGTTCAAGCAGAGTCTTTCTCTTGCTAAGGTTAGGCCGAGCAGGGATCTCAACAACTTTTTTTTAAGTAGTCTGTGAATTATTACATTACTGATTATGATAAACCATGTTATTATAGTCACCCTACCTTAGCTGTTTTTCATGTTCTTAGCTACCAGAAGAGAGGGTAGAGGTGGCTGTCCTCGCTCCCTTTTCTGATCTTTTGGCCATTACTATGGAGATTTTAGCATAGTTTAATTTAAAGACTGAGTTCTCCTGTTGATGTAGATGAGTTCTTTTTTTCTCATCATACTATACTTACCAAACAGTTTAACACAAAAATGCCCTTTTTTATAGAATAACACGACACCTGAAGAGAAGACAGCGACAAGGCGAAACAGGTATGTTTGCAGTGAGAGAATGACAGATGATAGACAGTGATTCAGTATGGCAAAAAAAGGTATAAAATTTTACCTGTTTGCAAGAAAATTTGTTTTGTCACAAGAGAAATGGGAGCATGTTATTTATTTCTCACTTTTTAAATCAAAATTCAGATAACAGTAAGTATCCTCTAAAGGTAAGTTAAATTTGAGTGCTAATTTTTAGCAAGATACTAGGATTCCAAATTCTTGCCTAGGGCGCCACCCTCCTGGCTGGCTGGATATGATGATTAAAAGGATTGAGCTAAACCAGGGAGGTTTCCTAGAGGATGCAGATAATAACTAAGCCATGGTTTCATTGCAGAACAGTGAAGAAGGAAATAGAGATGATTTTGTGCACATTAATAACATGAACAAAGGCTGAGGGGTGGGGGAGCAGGATGAGGACCTGAGGCAGGAGCCACACCTCGGGAAGATGTCGAGAACAAGGTAGAAAGCGAGTGTTCAGCAGTTCACCAAAGGGGCCAGCTGCCCACGTAGTAGCATAGTCTCTACCCCAGAAAGAGACGCACTGGAGCATCCAAGAGAAGTGGAAAGTCTAATCTTCTGAATGTTTTTAATCTGGTTGAGGGGCAAGCATACATAGAATGAACATGATTTAAAATAGTAATAAAGTAATCTATCAGTAAAGAGAGCATCATGTGCAGACAACTTTCTTGAGGTTATGAAATAAGAAATAAATAGAACCAGTAAAGTGGAGTTAGGTGGGTTCAGAGACCATGAGGGTGGGCTTAGTTTGGGGGGAGGGAAGAAAGAGAAGTTGAGTTGGTAGAGAGTCGTTCAATAGATTTTATTCCCAGGCTGGCATGGGTTTTCCTTCTTTGTTTTCAGAAGAGTGTCATATAAACTAAATTCAAAGACAGAAATAAAGAGATAAAAGTCTAAGTGGGTCCTGGAATTAAAATCTATAAAAATAAGCTTACAGCATCCTCCTAATTTGAACATTGTTGGTCACGTCTAGCATCAAAATTGTTTTTTATTCCCTTCTGACATTTACTTTCTGAAGTTGCATTGTCAGGTTTCTGTTTCCTTAATCTCAACCTTACATTTGTTTTCTTTAGTCAAATGAACTGTTCAATTCACTGATACGACAGCCTCAGCAAAGATTCTCCCTTCCTCCTTCCTCCCTAAAACCAAACTATTTATCATTTCCCTATTCCATAGACCACTTAAGTTTGAATTGTTATGGGAAGTAAAGCTTGTTATGTAAGATTATTTTTATTATTCAGTGAATTTTAGCAATATTTACATTCCCAGTGTTCTCTTTTCTGACTGCTTTATGTTTTAACATTATCTTTTTCCTCATGGTTAAAAACTATTAAGAACTTAATTGAGTATAGCAACTGGACCAGATAGTTTGCAGGTAGTGATTGTACAGTTATTTCTTATTAGTAGTTTATTCTCTGGTAGATTTTCTTTCTTGATAGTTCTATTCTCCATCAAATGTCTTCTAGTTCAAAAGTGACTTAGAAGATATCGGTAGAAGACTTAATTAGAGCTTTCTCATGTTACAAATTTCAGTCGACAGGACTAGAAAACTGTTGTTTCATGACCTTTCTTGTTTTTGCAAAAGCTTCTGAATTGTTGAACTCCTCTGTCAAGCTCCTTCTGAACTTCAGCATATGTGACTCTGTGAGTTGCAGAGTCAGACTTCCTACAGGTGTTAAGACCAGGGGCTGTTCTCTGGTCCCCATCTTGTGTCCGTGGGTGCACACACACACCAGGCACTGCACATTATGCCTGTGTTCTTGTAATTCTCCTTTCCTAAAATGATTCATTTCACCCTTTGAAAATAGTTTTTAAGACTTCTTGAAGTTCTTTGGAGTCATTTCCTTTCTGTGTTCCCCCTGCAGACACCTTTCTTATTGCAGCTGCTGCCTCCATATCATGAGCTGGGCCTTCTTGGTTCCCTTACCATAAATGATTGAAATACTTTGCTTCTGAAGGCATTGCCTTTATCTTTAGCTGAACAGAGTGCCTCAGTGCCAAAACTTACAAGACAGGGCCCATAGCTTTAATAATGTCTGGATTTTCCTTTTATTTCTATCTTAAAAATGAATTGAGAGACTGTGGGAAATAATTGGGTTTGGGGGCTGAACTAGTGGTCATATTTTTACTTTCAGATAAGGCATTCAGTGTGACAACTTTTTGTCCCTTAAAAATAATGCTCGTAGCCAGGCGTGGTGGCTCACACCTGTAAATCTGGCACATTGGGAGGCTGAGGCTGGAGGATTGCTTGGGGTTAGGAATTCAAGACCAGCCTCAGAAAGAGCAAAACCCCATCTCTTCCAAAAACCGGAAAATCAGCTGGGCATGGTGGCACAGGCGTGTAGGCCGAGCAACTATGGAGGCTGAGGCGAGAAGATCCCTGGAGCCCAGGAGTTTGAGGTTGCAGTGGGCTATGACGATGCCACTGCATTCTAGCTGGAGCGACAGAGCAAGAGTCTGTCTTTAAAAAAAAAAAAAAAAAGCTGAGTCTTCAATGAGACGCAGTTGCTTCTCTGAACAGACTACTTCGTAGGCAGATTAGTGCTTTCTCTTCTTCCCTCCAGCCTATATCTCTTATTCCTTCACTAATTTAAAATGCTAGTGAGCTACAGGATGCCTGGGCCTATGTTAATTTCTAAAACCAGCACATTAACTTCCATGTTCAGGCTTCAATATGTTGGACATTTTTCTTCTATATGTGAGTGTTTATACAGAATTCCAACATGAGAATGATCATGGCTGATAAAAACTGTGCAAGGGTTTGAACCAAAGGCTCCACATACTTTACATGACCCCTTAATGAGGGAAAAAGAAAGTTAATCATTGGTATGGGGGAGGGAAGCATAGCTTTTGGCAAGTTGTTGCTTTGGCACAAGCACCTGTGTGTAGTTTTCTGAGTAAGACTCATCTTGAAACCAGGGGTGCTTGAAGTCCAGCCTACTTTCTCCTGGAATCCTCATGATGTAACTGTTCTGCCTTCTGTTATCAGTCTCCAAAAATGGCCTGATTCCAACCATCACACTAATAGTTGATATGAACTGGGCTTAGGCTTTTGAAAGTTTGATGACATCTCTTATTATATGATTCTGTCAAGATGGTGTAGTCTCACAGTGAGTCTTAACCACTGAGCACAGACCTGACAGCGCTCAATAAATTTTAGTTTTCGTTCTTAATTATAAACTGCTCAGACAAGAATGTGAAGAATTTTCTTAGTTTACACTAACTATACCTAATCTCTCAAGTTAATGTTGCTGAACAACCTACAGAGCAGGGACCCTCTGCCTCCACTTTTTCATATGCTTTTAGATATCTGCATGACTCTGTTTAGGCTACCTTCATTTAAAGACCTCCCAAAGAAGTAATGTGATGGTGTTAGGATAAAACACAACAGAATCTTTTCAAAGAGGTTGGAAGTATTGGATACCATTGCAAAATTTTAAAATTGTCAAGTGGCTTTATTATTTTATCCACTTATCCAATTGCCCTGCATTAAGCCACAGAGATTGAGCAGAGGAGGACTGATGACAGTTAACACATGTCTCATCTGGACTACATTTTTGTCTGCTTTTGTCCAATCACTGAGTATGCTTTTAATCAGCAACCAAAACATTTTGTATCAAAATAGTCTGATAGGGGCTAGATGTTCTAGCAAACAAATTTAGAGTGCCTCTCCTTTAGTAACTTTAAGTGAATTAGAATTTTAAAAAAGATAATCAGTTATCGATACAAAGCAATTAGGAAGATTAATAGGAATTCAACTTCATGCAACTTGAATTTTAGAGAAAAACATTGCTATTTCTTTAAATTAAGATTTAAATGTAATACAGCTACTGTTTTGCTTATATAGATTGTTGTGGGCTAGACTGTGAAATATAACCATCATTTTGAACACTTTTCTGGGGGAATAATATTGCTCAAACTTTCATAAAAACCATCTTGATGAAATTTTAGGATATGCAGCCTATCGTGATATTGGGGCTGTCTGTTGTAAATAGAATTTTTGTGAGTTTGATTGTAAGACTTGAAATTCAGCAGATATTTGCTGCATTTACTGTTTCCTACATCAAGGTGGTAGGCCTACTGTAGAAGTCAGAAAAACACATCTGTTTTGCTGCTTACTGTGTAGAACTTGTGATGTAAAATGAATAAAATTTCTGAAGAAATATTTGCCTTTAAAATTAGTCTGTCAAAAAATGTAATAATTAATAATGAAAATATTGATTTACATTTCCCATTTAGAAAGGTCTCTTTGATGAGGATCAGTTTTTCACTGCAGGACATCTGTCCGTCCCCTCCTTGCCATGCTTATGTGCCTCACAGGCCTTGCCTGCACCATCTGGCCAGTCGACAGTGTGCTCATGGGGACAGATGGAGCAGCCTCTTGCTCTGTGGGCTGACTAACATCCTTTTTTCCTCCAGAGTCTTTGGGACCGTTTGTATTCACAGGGAAGAAGCTAAACAGCTCCTGTCACTTCTTCTTCCCCTGTTGCATTTGGTGCATCCATTGACCCGAGCTCCTCATTTTGGCAAAAAAAAAAAAAGTCAGCTGTTGGGCAGAGAGAGAGATTTTGTTGACCCGTGACCTGTCCTGAAAGCTAATAGAGCACAAAAGACAGCTGTGTTTATCTGTACCTTAAAATTATAAGTACACATGTGTATTTACATCTGTATGCATGTACTGGGAACAATCCAACATTTCTTCAATGGCTTGAATCACTTAGGACTCTGTTGCAGGTGGCAGAAAACCCCAGTCCAAACAGGCTTAAATAAAAAAGGGCATCTGTTAGGTCATCCAACTAAAAATGTCCAGGCCTAGAGTCAGGGTCCATCTCCTAGTTCTGCCTCCTGTGTGGTAGTTCCACAGCTGAGCTCTGCATATTAAGACCTGACATCTTCCTGCACATGGCTCTGTTAGAACCGAAGCCTGGGGTTGTCTCCATGATCTGTGTGTGCTGGCTCTAGGTACCTCTACACCTGTTACTGGCCCAGGTAGCAGAGAAAAGTCTGGGGTGGAGTCAACTTTCATCTGCAGCCCAGGGACCTAGAATTGCTTTCTCTAGAGCAACATTTAAATATTGTCACAGGAAAAGAGTGGATACTGAGTGGCAAACAAAGAAAGCTGAAGGTGTTTGTTTCCAGTCCTTCTCTGATTATATAGAACCATTCTCCAAGGCAGAGGGCAGAATTCTCAAACAAAAATGGAGGGCCAAGCAGCACTTCTTGAGCAATTTATTTTAAAGACCTGTCTCCCTCTTGTTGGGGCTGTCAAAATCCCAGTGGCTACATTATTAACTAACCTGTTCTATCAGGAGAACATTTACTGAGCACCTACTTTGTCAGGCTTTCTGCTACACTGGGGCCCTTGACAAGCTTATACTGTGCTTTCAGGGAGCTCCAGCAAGGAAGTGTCACTACAATACAATTGTGGCATGCATGAACTAAAATCACAGCAAGAAGTGATTTAACTCTCAGTGGGAGGGTGCATCAGGGAAGACTTCATGGAGGAGATGAGCTCTGGTTGAATTTTGAAGAGTAGAAGGGTGCCAGCCCTTCAGGCATGGAGAATATTTCCTGCAAACGTTTTCTGACCTGGTGCTTTACCAAAGGACTGCACGTCATCAGGAGGGCCAGAAAGTCAAGTTCTGGGAGGCATGATGGAAGGCAAAGCCTGGAGAGATTCCAGGGGCATCAGGCAGAGGAGTCTGAACTTTATCCGAAGACTCAGCGTGCTGTAGAAAAGTTATGAGCAGATGAGCAAAAAGGTCCAGTTTATATTTTGGGAAGTTCTCGGCAGTTGAGTGGATAGACCGGGGGTGGGGGCAGGGGCAGGGAGCCCAGTGAAGATGAGGAGGAGGCTCTGCGCTGAGACCCTGGCAGGAGAAGTGGAGAGGATGGGCAGCTGAAAGGCTGTTAGGAAGCTGCCAGCAACTTGTTATGTTATGGTTGGTCTGGACGTGGGAAGTGAGAGAAAGGAAGAATGTGCCGGTTTCCCAGATTCAATCTTTTGGAAGGATTTCAGTGAAAGATGCTGGAAAAATAGGGTCAGAATTCTGAATCCCTGCTTATCCTTGAAGGAAAGAAACTATACCTTTGGAATTCTAAGGACACGATGGCTGAGCTGGAACTCAGGGATAGTGTTGTCCTGGCGAGACTCCTGTGGGTAATTTTGTCCAGTGGCTGTCTGTGCCAGGTGGAACTGCAGACTTCCAGCCACTCTGTCACTCTTTCTGTGTCTGTAAGCAATTAATTTTCTCTCACAAGTCTTTTCTTTTTGGGGGAAAAAAAGGCTTTGTTGACACCTTAGGGATTTTGACTATTCTGTATAAAGGAGTCTTTGTAAAGGATTCTTTGTAAATTTCCTTTGGTAAGAAGATTCTAAACTATACTGTCAAAACAACATCGGATACTATGTTATATAATGACTAGCTTCATACCCATAAGCTTAATAATAGTTTTTAAACTATGTTCAGTGTGTTTTGGGAAAAGGTTGAAAGCACATTATGCTCATGTTATATATTCACTTTACCACTTTGACTTAAATCGAGACATCTCTTAGAATAGGCTTTATTTTATGCAAAGCTTGCAGGACATCATCCCTCTCACATAAACAAAGGGTATAAGAAGTTCTTCCTCTTCCCCACATTGCTTTCAGCATGTGGAATTTTATATTCATACCATTTGTGGGCTTCCAAATCTTTTTAGTTACCTATTCATCAATATGCCTGCATATCCTTTCTTTCTTTCATATTGGCACAGTTCCCTGCATATAAGGAATTTGAGAGGGAAGCAAAGGGGAAAAGCTTGAGTTAGCCATTCTCTGTCCTAGGATTTCTCTGCATTAGCCTTGTCCTTAAGAATATATGTGTACTATTTCTTAAACTCTAGGAGTCTTTGTCTCATTATATACTATTCTTTTGGTACCCTTTCCCACTTAACTTACCTATTGCTCTTAAATCCTGTGAAATTCCCCTTGGATCTGGATTGATTATACCTGATTTTCTCCACTGTATATAAAAGGTATATTGTGATTGTGAATTTTTATATGCTGTGTTTGCAAGAGTCTCTAATTTTCTGATCTCCCCAGCACTATTTCAAAGAAGATATCTCCACATGCGTCAACAAAGATTATTGCCCGTGCAACTGCCCAACATGGAGTCCGCTTTCCTAGACTCACTGCCTCTTATAACACCTTCCATGTGCAGCGACAGGAGCAGCAAAATGCACTGTGTAATGGCCCCCCTGCTATTACCAGCCTTTCACTTGGTGCAAAACCCAAAAGCACAAGTCAAAGCTTCAGTAATCTTCTCATTAAGTTAAGATCAAAATTCAGAAGGAGGTAAGTGCCAATTGATGGTGGTAGATCTAAAGTAAACACATTGAACATAAGGAGAAATATTAGGACTCTCTGTTGCAGGTGGCAGAAAACCCCAGTCCAAACAGGCTTAAATAAAAGAGGGCATCTGTTAGGTCATACAACTAAAAAAGTCCAGGCCTAGAGTCAGGGTCCATCTCCTGGTTCTGCCTCCTTTTGGTAGTTCCATGACTGAGCTCAGCACCGTCAGACCTGACCTCTTCCTGCACATGGCTCTGCTCAAGACAAAGCCTGGGGTTGTCTCCATGATCTGTGTGTGCTGACTCTGGGCATCTCTAAACCTGTCACTGGTCAAGGTAGCTGGGAAAAGTCTGGGGTGGAATCAACTTCATCTGCAGGCCAGAGACTGAGAGTTGCTTCCCCTAAAGCAACATTTAGGTATTGTTGCCACAGGAAGAGAATGGATACTGAGTGGCAAGCAAAGGACACGGAAGGTGTTTTGTTTCCAGTCCTTCTCTGACTATATAGAGCCATTCTCCAAGGCAGAGAGCAGAATTCTCAAACAAAAATGCAGGGCCAAGCAACTCTTCTTGAGCAATTTATTTTAAAGTCCTGTCCCCCTCATGTTGGGGCTATCCAAATCCCACTGACTAGTTGATTAACTAATCTATGCTTTTAGGAGAACATTTAGTGAATACCTGCTTTGTCAGGCTTTCTGCTGACACTAGGAGCACGTTGACAGCATTATAGCTGTGCTTTCAGGAAGCTCCAGCAAGGAAGTGTCACTACAATACAATGTGGCATGCATGAACTAAAATCACAGCAAGAAGTGATTTAACTCTCAGTGGGAGGGTGCATCAGGGAAGACTTCATGGAGGAGATGACCTCTGGTTGAATTTTCAAGAGTGAGTAGAAAGTGCTAGCCCTTTAGGCATAGAGAATAGCTTCGGCAAGTGTTTTCTTACCTGGTGCATTACCAAGGGACTGCATGTTGTCAGGAGGGGCAGAAAGTCAAGTTCCAGGGAAAATGAAAAAAAAAAAAAAAAAAAAAAAAAAAAAAAAAAAATCCAAAACAAGTTTAGGAGAGTTTTATTCTTTGAGAAACATGAGATGGTTTGGAGAGGAAGGTATGTGTGTTACGCAGCAGGTTGCTCTGTGGTCACAGCTCCATCAAAGTGTTGTTTCTGCCTCTGCCTGAACCCAAACCCCCTCCCAGCCTGACAGAAATGTTCACTTGTGCAGCGAGCCCTGCCTCAGTTTGTACCACATCTTCTACCTGTCAGCTGGGATATCAGAAGTCCATGTCCATGTCAACCTTTGGGCACCCCAAGATGATGTTCCCTCTGACAGGTAGTGAAGGAGCTAACTTCAAGGATATGTAAGAAAAATGTACATTCCTTGTGAAAATACATGTACCCACTGCTGCTTAATTTTGTGCTGTGGATTATATAGTCCAAGATTTTGTTACAGTTGTCCACAAAGTGTCCTTCCTCATTGTGATTTTAGTTTAAGCACATCCTGTCTCATGGTGTCCTTGGTCATCTGTGTGTGTCTTCATGCGTTTGCGTACCACAAAAGGGGCTAAGAAGTTCCTGCTCTTCCCCTAGTTGCTTTCAACATGTGGAATTTTATATTCACACCATTTGTGTGCTTTCAAAACTTCTTAGTTGCCTGTTCATTATGTATGCCTGCACATCCTTTATTTCTTTCGCATTGGCACAGGTCCCTGTGTTTAAACAATTTGGAGGAAGCAAAGGAAATGCTTGAGTCAGCAATTCTCTTTCCTAGAATTTCACTGAATTAACCTTGTCCTTAAAGATAAATACGTACTATTCCCTTAAACTCTAGGAGGCTTTGTCTCAGTACATGCTGGTTCTTTTGGTACCCTTTCCCACTTAACTTACCTATTGCTCCTAAGTCCTGTAAAATACCTCTTGGATCTGGGTGGATTATACCTGATGTTCTCCACTGTGTGTGATAGATACATTGTGATTGTGAAGTTTTACGTGCTGTGTTTGTGACAATCTTTTTTTCCTGGTCTTCACAGGGTTGTTCCTCAGGAGAGTTCCGCGGCGCCTTCAACAACGTTTACTACCAGGCCAACCACCGGTGATAAAGTCGGCCGTCCAGGCGACAGTGCCATTCCTAGCTCCGTCCACGGGCAGCCACCGGAGCAGCAAGCGTCCGAGTATAACTGCCCCCCTGCCCCTCCCGCCCCACCCCCAGGCTCCCCACCACTGCCCCACACTGGGGGGGTCAGAAGAAGAGCTGCATTTTGTTGCTTCTGTTTTAGAGCATGTTATTGAACATAACTAAATATTTCTAAAGAAATATATGGCTTTAAAATTGGTATGTCAAATTATTTAATAATTTATAATGAAAGTATCAATTAACATTTCTTTTTTTGAGACGTCAACTTTAACAAGGATCAGGTTCTCACCGATCCTCTTTGCCACGCTCATGTGCCTCCCAGGCCTTGCCTGCACCATCTGGCCAGTCAACAGGGTCCTGCAGAGGGACAGATGGAGCAGCCCCTTGCTCTGGGGCTGACTGAGATCCTTTCCGTCTCCAGAGTCTTTGGGACCCTTTATATTCACAGGCAAGAAGCTAAACAACTCCTGGCACCCCCTTCTTCCCCTGTTTTTCTTGCTGCATCCATTGACCCGAGCTCTTTCTTTGCGCAAAAAAATGTCAGCAGCTGGGCAGGGGGATAGATTTTTTTTTGCCCTGAAAGATAATAGAGCACAAAGGACAGTTGTAGTTATCTGCACATTAAATTATATGTATACATGTATAGGCACGTCTGTACGCATGTACTGGGATCAACCCAGCATGTCTTTAACTACTTGAATCAATTAGGACTTTCTGTTGCAGGTGGCAGAACACCCAGTCCAAACCATCTTAAATAAAAAAGGGCATCTGTTAGGTCACACAACTAAAAAAGTCCAGGCCTAGAGTCAGGGTCCATGTCCTAGTTCTGCCTCCTGTGTGATAGTTCCACAACTGAGCTCAGCGTGGACACACCTAACTTCGTCCTGCACATGGCTCTGCTCAACCCGAAGCCTGGGGATGTCTCCTTGATCTGTGTGTGCTGGCTCTGGGCATCTCTAAACCTGTCACTTGCCAAGGTAGCTGAGAAATTCTGGGGTGGAGTCAGCTTCATCTGCAGCCCAGGGACTTAGAGTTGCTTCCGCTAAAGCAAAAGTTAAGTGTTGTTGCCACAGGAAAATAATGGATACTGAGTGGCAAACTAAGAAACCCGAAGGTGTTTGTTTCCAGTCCTTTTCTGACTATATAGAGAACCATTCTCCAAGGCAGAGGACAGAATTCTAAAACAAAAATGCAGGGCCAAGCAGCTCTTTTTGAGCATTTTATTTCAAAGACTTGTCTCCCTCATGTTGGGGCTATCAGCATCCCAGTGGCTAGTTGATTTATTAATCTGTTCCAGTAGGAGAACATTTACTGAGCTGCTGCTTTGTCAGGCTTTCTGCTGACGCTGGGCACATACTGACAATATTATGGCTGTGCTTTTCGGGAGCTCCAGCAAGGAAGTGTCACTACAATACAATGTGGCACGCATGAACTGAAAACACTGCAAGAAGTGATTGAACTGTGGTGGGAGGGTGATCAGGGAAGACTTCATGGAGGAGATGAGCTCTGGTTGAATTTTGAAGACTGAATAGAAAAATGCCAGCCCAGTCTCTGCTATTTGGTTACAGCAGCCTGAACAGGCTAAGGCAGGAATATATTTCTGAATTATTTCCTGTGTGAGCTGTTCCACCTCATGACTTATCTTTGAATCAAATATTGCCTGCATGTGATGTCCTGGCTCTCAGCTTCTTTCCTGCAGCACTTGTAATATGTAATATGCTACTTCATTGTTTTCTTGTGGTGACAGAATCCAGGCTGTTGTTTTTCTCTGCCCTTACCAGTTATTTGTTTTGTGCTACCAGGATGTCTGAAGAGTTTTTTTATAATTATTTTTAAAACTTAACTAGTCCCTGTGTCTTTGTAGATAATTTTGTGCAGATTTTGGGGGGATCATGGTTTGTTCTTGGGATTTGCAGACTCTGTTCTTCCTCAGGTCTAGAAAAGTCTTTTTCTTTGGTGTCTTTGAACGTCCTCCTGTTACCTTCATAGGGTTCCTATGCACGGACAGCAACGGTTTTTATGTTCAAGGTGCCTGCTCTCCATTCGCGTCAGCTCCTCTTTAACTGCATTCATCTGCTTGCCTTTCTCCTGCATTCGTGGGGGAGGCCTCCAGCCCTTCCTGTTCATGCGTGACTTGTCTCTGCAGTGAGTCTGTTACATTCCTTGCTATTTCATTTATCACGTGTGCACTGGGGTGTTTTGATTCAAAGTTTTTATCTCCGCTGCTCCCTTCCTTCTGAAATAGATCTTTATAGGAGCCATGTCACGTTATATTTCTTCTCTCTTCCTTCCCGTCTCTTTTCTTTCTTCTTTTAATCATTTATTTATGTTGTACTGTCTGTGTAAAAACCCAATTATTTTTTCCATGTTGATTTTCCAAGCATCAATATTAATTTTCAATCTTGTAAAGTTTGACAGTGTGGCATGTATTCTTTTTGTGTTAATTTGCATTTTTTCCCATTTCTGCTGGCTCAGATACATGCTGCGTCTTTGTTAACACATTGTATTAATGCTTTTGTGAATTTTCTTTCTACTCTCATTTTATGTCCTCTGTGTTCCTACTGTTTTTCACCAGGTCTTGTTTTCTGCAGCATGTAAGGTTGACCTTCATTTCTGTAAGGACTATTTTTCTCTTCTTTCTTGAATCCTTTTAATGTATTTCTGTATTCTTTTTATCTCTTCTTTGGTTCTATTACATCTTGATTTATTAGAAGAGGGACAGAAGATGGAATTGTTCTAAAATCTTTTAAGTCAGAGTAGATAGAAATTCAGCAACATGTCAAACGTGATTGTGTGTAAATTGGGGAAATGCAGGCGATGTTGTATTTCACCTTTCTTTTGTCTCTTAAGACCAACTTTTAAAAATATCACTTTAATGGTTGAAGAAACAAAATAATTTTTTCGCAACCGGACGTAGCCGAAGTCTTTTTTAGCTCCGGAACGAGAGCTTTGGGGCCCCAGGGGGGGAAACCCCCTGTTTCTAAGCACCCACTTCTAAGGGGGGCCCCCCGCCCTCCACTTACAATTGTCATAAAACATCCCCCCAAAGGGAAAACTGTTTTTCCAGTCCTCCCTTCAGACCCACCAAGATTTTAAATGGAGGGAGCAGGGGGGGAGCGCCAGGGGCTATTTCTAAGGGGGCCCCTTCTCACCCCCCAACCCAGCCCGTGCCGGGAGGGCAGAGCTCTGGAGCTTTCCCCGGGGAAAACGGATTTTTTCAGGGAAAAGGTGGATGTCTCTCTTCCCCTCGTGTGACATCCCAAGGGACCCTGCAGAAGGAATGTGGGGGAAAACCTTCTCAGGAGAGCTTGGCCTATGTCCCGATTTTGAGGGGGGGCTGGGAGAGCGGCCCCCCTCCCTCAAACCCCCGGGGGTTTATGGAGACGGG
>JAKFHU010000581.1:0-28390 GCA_023783475.1 Daubentonia madagascariensis
TGGGAGTTTGAGACCAGCCTAGGCAACATAAGGAGACTCCATCTCTACTAAAAAAAAACAAAAACAAAAACAAAAAAAACTTAGCTGGGCATGGTGTTGTGCACCTGCAGTCCCGGCTACTTGGTAGGCTGAGGCAGGAGGATCACTGGAGCCCAGGAGTTCGAGGGGGCAGTGAGCTATGACCACACCACTGCACTCCAGCCTGGGCAACAGAGGGAGACCCTGTCTCTAAAAACAGAGACAACCAACCTGACTCCTCTAGCTTGGATCCCCGGGTTGGCATTTGAGATCCAGCTCCTACATGTATGACTTCCCAGGACTTTCTGAGAACAGCACTAGGTACCTCCCCAAGGCCTAGGTGCTGACAATCTGCTCATCCTCACGTCTCCGACTCAATAGTTGTCCTGCCACTTGCTCAGGCCTGGGCTGAAGTTTTGCTTGTTCCGCCCTCTGTGACTCACCCCAGCCCTCAGCAGATCCTGCCCCACCATCAGTCACACCCTCCTGAGCCCGCCCTCGTGCCCCACCTCCCACCCAGCACAGCAGCCCAGCCCTGTCCTCTCTTTCCTGACCACCCCCAATACCTTCCTGACTGTTCTCCATCCTCCCATTCTCGCTGACTTAAAACCTCTTTCCTCACTTCGGCCAGGCCGGCCTTTTAATAATATACAAGGTTTCATGTCATGTCCCTCTCAAACCTTTCAAAGGCTTCTCATTGCACTTGGGATAGAATACAAATGCACTGTGAGGGAGTGTAAGGTCCGGTCTGGACTGATGTCTGCTCCCCCACCAGGCCCAGCCTCCTTCCTCTCCTGCCTGCTGCCCCCTGACACTCCATTCAGGACCTTCCGTGGGTTAAGATACTTTCTGCTGTTCTTTGCCAGAAACACCTCGCTCCTTGGGTTCCACAGCTGACTCCTTCCCTTCCTTCAAAGTTTAGCTCAGGTGTTCCCTTCCCAAAGTGATCTTTCCTGATCACCCTTTCCAGATAGGATATTCATTGGCTATAAGATCCTTGAAGGCAATACTTCAGGCACAATGTGTCTGTGCCTTGCACAATCCCTGGAATGTTGAGGACACTCATGCACATCTTGGATGAATGTGCCCTTGTGGGTGTGTCAGAGACTTTCCCAGTGTGGATGACATGTTTCCATGTGGACATCTTGCTGGCAGCACCCATGAGGTTACAATGACTCTAAGACTATTTGTCAGAACTGCCACTGCTAGTGGCTGGAGTTGAGGTCACCTTTGGATCTTTTGAAAAATAAAAAAGCCTTGGAAAGAAACATCACAATGCAATTGGGGAGAGATTAAAAGTGGCCCTGGCGAGGGTGGCTGCAAGCACAGGGTGTCCCACAGGCAGAGGCCTGGGTCCCAGCCAGCAGGACATTCACCACCAGCACCTATTACCCTTTCCTTGGCACTTCTGTGTGCCAGACAGTTTGCCAAGGACTCTTACACATCAGCATTTTTTCCGTCATGTATCCCCAAAGAGGGAGGTGTATATTTGCTGATGAGACAATAATTCCTGACATATTGTAGGTACAGTGACCTCCACCCTTAAGGAGGGGATGTTACTGGAGAGTTCCAAGGTCCCAGGCAGGCTCCACAGTGATGAGATCACAGTTGGGGGATCTGATCGGCCTGCCTTCAAATTCTCCCGTGACACTTGTTATTGCAGTTTCCTCACCTGCACAGTTTGGAAAATAACATTTCATGAGAATTGTTGGAGGATTCATTCCTCACTCAACAATTCCTCACCGAGTCCTGTGCTAGGGGCTGGGACCACAGAGGGAGGAAGCAGACAGTGTGCCCATGTAAGGAGCAAGGAAGCACACATAGGGGCACAGAGCATGTCTGGTAAACACCCCCTTCTTTCATTCCTGGCCTGGGAGCCTCATAAAAAGAGGGTGCCTTGGAGTAGTATGTGCCCATTGGTAGGAAGCACGGGAGGAGAAATTCGTTTGTTTCTAATATGATGCTACCCCAGGAAATAGCCACAGTGCTTGGAGCTCCAGGCATCCTCATAAGTATGGCGGTGCTAACCCAGAGACCCTGGAGAAAGGCAACAGGCTGCTGCGGGGAGATGTGGAGCTGCTAAATGAGGGTGAGCCGGGCTCATTAGAAGACCAGCAGTGGGCAACCCTCAGACTCCCGTGGAGGGATTTGTGCCTGGCC
Source organism: Daubentonia madagascariensis (assembly GCA_023783475.1). Classification (NCBI taxonomy): domain Eukaryota; kingdom Metazoa; phylum Chordata; class Mammalia; order Primates; family Daubentoniidae; genus Daubentonia; species Daubentonia madagascariensis. Next base: position 2,179 of record JAKFHU010000581.1, read on the forward strand.
ATTAGTCCGGGTGCATACACTATCTCTCACACACACACACACACACACACACACACAGTCACACACACATAGGCCCTTACAAGGCTGTATGTTACAGGGCTTCTCTACAGTAGAATGAATGCCGTTAATAAATAGAGAGGAAAGGCTGAAGTTAGAAACAACGTGACGACAGTCAGAATAACAATTGATTCAGGCAAGAATCATCATTGTATGCTAAAGCTAGAAAGTGAAAGTTTGATAAGAAGTAGGATATACACATATTTTCAAAGTATTACTGCATGAAATACTTTTCAGTTATGAAGAAAAAGAGGAACTTTAGAGTGGATAAACCTGGCAGACACCATCTGATCCTGGTGATCACAGCATCTATCAGCAACAGGACAAAGTGATACTGAGGCCTCCTGGTGGGACGTACTGAGGGACACAACATTACTCCATAATGTTCCTGCCAAAAATACGTAGCCTGAATCTAATCCGTTGACTCACCCAAACTGAGGACATTCTATGAAATGATTGGCCTGCTGTCCTCAAAAATGAAAACTTCCTAAAGACAAGAAAGACTGGAGAGACCAAAAAAAATGGCGGTGTGATAGAGTCCTCCCACCGCACCGCTCCCAGGGAAGGGGGTGAAGAACGCCAGCGGCTACCTGCGAGCACAGACCGCTCACTCCGAAAACAGCATTGCGAATTACAGAGAAACAACGCGGATCGCCCAGCCCAAGAAAACAGGTACAAAATTTTCACAAAGATCGGAGGGCGCACGGAGCACAATAGAACCCAGAGCGCGGGAAGGACGCGCTCACTAGGTCAGCCCAGCGCGACCTGCCCCCCAAGCGTTTACGCGCCTCCCCATACACGCAGTCAGGGACAAGCCCAGAGTTGGGGCAAAGCGGTGGCGCGAAACAGCATACCTAGTGGAGAGGAGACAACTGTGACAGCCAAACAAAACTCGCAGCTGCAATATACAGAGACTGCTGACGGCTGGGGAGCAACTGGGCGGGGACAGTGTGTCGGGAACCCGCAGGCCGGCACTGCACCACTAGAAGTTAGCGGGACTGGGCCCAGGAGTTTAACGGAGAGTGGGACACGCCCTTAGAGGCTGCTAACAACTGCTGCTGCGGCCGGCGGAGAATAGCTGTGCTCCGGGAGCTATCGGAGCCCGGCTGTGCGCCAGGCTGGCGGCGGCAGCCATCTTTGAAGCCGCCCGCACGGAGCTGTGAGCCGCGTCTCTAGCTCCGCCCCGGCCCGGGGCTCTTCCGCTGGGCAAGACAGGCTTTGCCTGAGGTGGCCAGGGACAGTTGCCTCCGTGGGTTCCAGGTGGGACAAGATCCCGGAACTGTAGGGGCAGGACCTTTGGGTATTGGAAACAGTTTGCAGCTCGTCCATCTGGTTCCGATACCCTGGCTCTGGCCTTCGACAAGTCCGCTACGTGCTGGTCCTAGTGCCCGCCCTACAGGTCCCAGCCCTCCTGGACCCCAGAGATTGGTCATTTTGAAGGTTGCTGGCTATAGTGACTCATTTGCTATAACTGCTGGTTCCCATGATGACCAAATACCTCAAGAGCCACAGGCTGAACCAAAGCAGCTCCCCATAACCCTAACTCCATTAGGGAATTTCGCGCCATCCAAGAGCGCTTCCAGTGGCCACTATTACTATTACAGTGAACATCCCCCCGGTGGAGACTGCTGGGGATAGAGACGGCCACCCATCTCGCCTTGGGGTCTAGTGGTGGAAAAGGGGTGCACAATTGGAGATCCCCCTATCAACCAGTATCACGCGGAGACGCACATCAGAAGGGCAGACACACGTGGCTAGATAAGCAACCTCTGAGCTGTGTAGAATTTTCCCAATTCAGCTCTCACACTGCAGCCAAAAGAAATTGTGTTTCTACCTGCACCTCAGGATGAGCAGGGTAACCCCTAGGAGCTACAAGGCCCCTCCCAAAGCACGGGGCTTTCGTATACCCCAACTGGGGGATCAGAGTCTGCCACGGACATAACAGAATACCTAGCTAATAGGGAGCTGTGGACTCATATCCTCAAGAACTATTCACTAGCTTAGAGCCCATGCTGGGAGGTCATTCTCACCACACTCCACCGGGAAGAGGAGAAGACAACAGGCCAGAGATAACTCAAGATCCACCAAACTTGCTAAAATACACCTAAGGCAATATAGGCCACTACTTCTCTCCCTGGCTCTGCCAAGGAACGAAAATTGTGGGCCTGGAGACAGTGCCATAAACTAGCCCTAACACCCCCAGCTCTTGACCAAGAGGCCAGATGAGAAAACACCAGCGAAAGAACACAGGGAACATGAAAAATCAGAGTGAAAAGTCACCTCCAAAAGAAACCATCAGTTGCTCAGCAATGGATACCGACTCAAATGAAATGGGTAGAATGACAGAAGAGGAATTTTGTTTATGGATTATAAGAAAGCTCAATGAAATTCAAGAGAAAATTGAATCCCAGCACAAAGAAACCACAAGAAAAATGCAAGAAATGAATGAAAAATTCTCCAAAGAAATAGAAATATTACGGAAAAATCAAATAGAAATCCTAGAAATGAAAGAAGCATTCAATGATCTACAAAACACAGTGGAAAGCCTTAAGAATAGGCTGGACCATGCAGAGGAAAGAATTTCAGAGCTGGAAGACAACAGCTATGTGCTAAATAAAACAGTCGAAGAGAAAGAACATAAAAACAAGAGGCAGGAAAAAAGCATACAAGAAATGTGGGATTATGTAAAGAGGCCAAACATAAGGATCCATAGGCCTCCCTGAGGGAGAGGAAGAAAATTCGCATTGGCTGGAAAATCTATTTGAAGGAATAATAGAGGAAAATTTCCATGGCTTAGCCAGAAATCTCGATATCCAAGTACAAGAAGCACACAGGACTCCTGGGAGACTCAACGTGAAAAGGCATTCACCACGCCACATAATTATTAGACTGACTAAAGTAAACACAAAAGAGGCACTCCTCAGAGCTGCAAGACGAAAACAGCAGATAACCTAAAAAGGGAAACCAATCAGAATAACTGCAGATTTCTCAGCTGAAACCTTACAAGCCAGAAGGGAATGGGGAGACATCATCAGTCTCCTAAAACAAAACAAAAGCCAACCCAGAATTCTGTATTCTGCCAAACTAAGCTTCTTATACGAGGGAGAAATAAAGACGTTTCTGAATAAGCAATCACTGATAGAATTTGCGAAATCCAGACTGGCCTTGCAAGAAGTGCTTAGACCGGCATTATACACTAAACAGAGCAACAGACACCCACCTATGTAAAACTACACGAAAGCTAAAACCCCAGAAACCAGATTCCACAATGACGCAAGAGGTAAAACAAAAGACACCACCCAATAGAATAATCAGAAATTTACCCCAAATATCAATTCTCTCAATAAATGTAAATGGCTTGAATTGCCCATTGAAGAGACATAGGCTGGCTGAATGGATTAAAAAATACATGCCAAGTATCTGTTGTCTTCAGGAAACCCACCTTACACACAAAGATGCATTCAGGCTCAAGGTGAAAGGATGGAATACAATTTTCCAGGCCAATGGAAACCAAAAGAAATCCGGAGTAGCCATCCTTATTTCAGATGATATAAACTTTAAAGCAACAAAAATAAAGAAGGAAAAAAATGGACACTATATAGTGGTGAAGGGAAAAATCTTACAAGAGGATTTAACAATCCTAAATATTTATGCACCCAACACAGGAGCGCGCAGGTACATAAAGCAAATACTGCTAGATCTAGACAACATAATAAACAGCAATGCCATAATTGCAGGGGACTTCAACACCCCACTGACAGAACTGGACAGATCCTCCAAACAAAAATTAAATAATGAAACAAAAAACCTAAACAGGACTCTAGAACATTTGGGCATAACATATATCTACAGAACACTCCACCCAAATAACACTGAATATACATTCTTCTCATCAGCTCACGGAACTTTCTCTAAAATTGACCACATCCTAGGCCGAAAAACAGATCTAAACAAATTCAAAAAAATAGAAATCATACCATGCATCTTTTCAGACCACAGTGGAATAAAATTAGAAATCAATTCCAACAGAAACTCACATCTTCCTCCAAAAACATGGAAACTAAACAATCTGTTGCTGAAGGACTATTGGGTCAAGGAGGAGATTCAAATGGAAATCAAAAGATTCTTTGAATTAACAATAATAGGGACACAAGTTATCAAAATCTGTGGGATACAGCAAAAGCAGTCCTGAGAGGAAAACTTATCGCCTTAAATGCCCACATCCAAAAGACAGAAAGGTCACAAATCAGTAAACTAATGAATCATCTTAAGGAAATGGAAAAGGAAGAGCAAAGCAATCCTAAAGCCAGCAGAAGAAAAGAAATAACCAAGATCAGAGCAGAATTAAATGAAATCGAGAACAAAAGAACAATGCAGAAGATTAATAAAACAAAAAGTTGGTTCTTTGAAAAGATAAACAAAATAGACAGGCCACTCACCAGGTTGACCAGAAGCAGAAAGGAAAGGACTCTAATAAGCTCAATTAGAAATCAGAAAGGAGAAGTGACAACTGATACCATGGAAATACAAAACATCATCTTCGAATACTACAGAAACCTCTATGCCCACAAACACGAAAACATGGAGGAAATAGACAAATTCTTAGAAACACACCACCTCCCTAGGCTCCACCAGCAAGAAATAGAATTTCTAAACAGACCAATATCAAGCACTGAAATCGAAGCAGTAATAAAAAATCTTCCAACAAAAAAAACTCCTGGACCAATGGGTTCACACCTGAATTCTACCAAGCCTACAAAGAAGAACTGGTGCCTATACTGCAGAAATTATTTGCAAATATCCAGAAGGATGGAGTCCTCCCAAACTCATTCTACGAAGCCAATATCACCTTGATACCAAAGCCAGGAAAGGGCACAACAAAAAAAGAAAACTACAGACCAATATCCCTTATGAATATAGATGCAAAAGTTCTCAATAAAATCCTTGCAAACCAAATCCAAAAGTACATCAAAAAAATAATTCATCACGATCAGGTGGGCTTCATTCCCGAGATGCAGGGATGCTTCAACATACACAAATCTATAAATGTAATTCACCATATAAATAAAAGCAAGAACAAAGATTATATGATCCTTTCAATAGATGCAGAAAAGGCATTTGACAAAATCCAGCATCCTTTTATGATAAGAACTCTTAACAATATAGGCATAGATGGCTCATACCTCGAAACTATTAAAGCCATATATGATATGGCTTTATATCATACTGAATGGGGAAAAATTGAAAGCATTCCCCCCTTAACACTGGCACCAGACAAGGGTGCCCTCTATCTCCACTTCTTTTCAACATAGTGCTGGAAGTCCTGGCCACAGCAATTAGACAAGACAGAGGAATCAGGGGCGTCCAGATAGGGGCAGAAAAGGTCAAACTTTCACTATTCGCAGACGATATGATATTATACATAGAAAACCCCAAAGATTCAACCAAGAGATTACTGGAATTGATAAATGAATTCAGCAAAGTCTCAGAATACAAAATTAATACACACAAATCCATAGCCTTCGTATATGCTAATAACAATCAAGCCAAGAAACAAATTAAAGATGCAATACCTTTCACAATAGCACCAAAGAAAATTAAATATTTAGGAACATATCTAACTAAGGAGGTCAAAGACCTATACAGAGAGAATTACGAAACACTGAGAAGAGAAATTGCAGAGGACGTAAATAGATGGAAAACCCTACCATGCTCTTGGATAGGCAGAGTCAACATAGTAAAAATGGCTTTGCTACCTAAAACGATTTACAGAATCAATGCAGTCCCTATCCAAATACCAACATCATTTTTTGCTGATCTAGAAAAAATAATTCTATGCTTTGTGTGGAACCATAGAAGACCCTGTCTAGCCAAAGCAATCTTAAGCAAAAAGAACAAATTGGGAGGCATCTATCTACCAGACTTCAAACTATACTACAGGCTATAGTAACCAAAACTGCATGGTATTGGCACAAGAACAGAGACGTAGACCAATGGAACAGGACTGAGAACCCAAATATAAAACCAACCTCATACAGTCACCTGATCTTTGACAAATTCCAAAAAAACGTACACTGGGGAAAAGATTCCCTATTCAACAAATGGTGCTGGGAAAACTGGATGGCCATATGTAGAAGACTGAAACTGTATCCACACCTCTCACCTCTCACAACAATCAACTCATGATGGATAACAGATTTAAACCTAAGATGTAAAACCATAAGAATTCTTGAAGAAAACGTTGGAAAAACTCCTATGGACATTGGCCTAGGAAAAGAATTTATGAAGAAGACCCCCAAAGCAATCACAGCAGCAACCAAAATAAATACATGGGACCTGATCAAATTAAAAAGCTTCTGCATAGCCAAGGAAACTATCACTAGAGTGAACAGACAACGTACAGAATGGGAGAAAATATTTGCATGCTACACCTGTGATAAAGGGCTGATAACCAGAATCTATACCGAACTTAGGAAAATCAACAAGAAAAAATCAAACAACCCTGTTAAAAAATGGGCAAAGGACATAAACAGAAACTTTTCCAAAGAAGACAGAAAAATGGCCAGCAAACATATAAAAAAATTGCTCAACTTCTGTAATCATCAGGGAAATGCAAATCAAAACCACAATGAGATATCACTTAACTCCAGTGAGATTGGCTCATATCAAAAAAGCCCCAAACAACAAATGTTGGCGGGGATGCGCACAGATACGAACACTCATACACTGCTGGTGGGACTGCAAATTAGTACAACCTCTATGGAAAGTAATATGGAGATACCTCAAAGAATTAAAAGTAGAATTACCATTTGACCCAGCAATCCCACTACTGGGTATTTATCCAAAGGAAAAAAAGACATTTTATAATAAAAACATCTGTTCACGAATGTTTATAGCAGCACAATTCACAATTGCAAAGATGTGGAAACAACCCAGGTGCCCATCAATACACGAGTGGATTAATAAAATGTGGTATATGTATACCGTGGAGTGTTACTCAGCAATAAGGAACAATAGTGAATTAACACATCTGGTATTATCCTGGTTGGAGCTAGAACCCATTCTTCGAAGCGAAGTGTCACAGGAATGGAAAAACAAGCACCACTGGTACTCACCATCAAATTGGTACTAACTGATCAACACTTACATCACACAGGGCAATAATATTCATCAGGGGGCGGGCAGGCGGGAAGGGGGTGGAGGGGATGGGAAAAACTCTCACTGAATGGATGCGGGGAGCACAGTTTGGGGGATGACCACGATTGTAGCTCTGACACGGGCAGTGCATGGGCAATATATATAGCCAAAGTGTTGTACCCCCATAATATTCTGGAAAAAAAAAAAAAAAAAAGACAAGAAAGACTGAGGAACTGTTCCAGATTAAAGGAGACTAACGAGGCCGGAGGACTAAATGCTGCTGACAAGCTCCATGGTTCTGGATTAGACAAGAGGATGCATCCACGCTGATGTTGTTATTAGCTCCTTGTACTGAGTTTGTGCAAGAGAACGTCCTTGTTCTTAGGACACGCACATGGGTGTGTCTAAGGATAAAAGAATCATGTCTGCAATTTGCTCTGAAGTGGTTCAGAAAGTCCTACAACAGCATGTACACACATAGAAAGAAAAGGACAGAGCCACTGAGGCCACAGGTTCACAACTGGAGAATCTGGGTGTGTGAAGGAACTTTCTGTATTACTCTTGCTGCTTGTAAGTTTGAAATTACATCAAAAATGAAAGTCACAAAAAATTAAAACTAGAGCACAGTTCTGCCTCAGCACTGAGAACCCCACCCCCACCCCACATGCAGGGACCTGTCAGGTCAGGTGGCTGAGATATCACAGAAACAGCTAGCATGGGATGTTGCAGGAAAGGGCCAGGTCATCTCACCGTGAAGCTTCAAGCCAGAAAATCACTCAGGGTAAGTTTCCCTGGCTTCCACGCCCTGTCCTGTTTCCTTGGAGCAGGGTGTGGGGAGGCAGGGGCTGTGGCAGTCGAGATGATGCCAGGCAGAGGGCTGAGGAGGGAAGGTTCCCGTGCACTGCCAGATGGTGTCCCTTCAAGAGGGACCACCAGGTCTCCATGCCTTGCCCTGACTGCACCTTCCCTGCAGTGCATGAGGGTCTCTGTGGCTTCCCAGCCTCCCTCTTCTGTGTCACCATTAGACCCACCCCACAGGAAGACACCCACACCAGGACCTGGCTGTGATTCTGATGGCCACATGGACCACAGCAGGTGGGGGTGGAGGGGGTGCAAAGGGGTGAATTCTCCACTAGGAATAACTCAGCAATCAATGAATCACAATACATAGGCCTAACAAGGCCTCTGCAAGGCCACGCCTTTGACTGCCCTTTGTCATAGAGAAGGAAGGGGAGGGGAGCTGTTGTCACATGGAGGCTTTCTTCTTAGGAGCCAGGCTGCCCAGACACCCAGGGTGTACAGATGAGACTGAGAAAAGTCCTCCCTGTTAAAGGAGGTTCAGCCACTGCCAACATGAAATTCTCAGGCTTTCTGGGAGCATGTGTGCCATGTCACAGCCCAGACAGAGGAGATGTGTTTTCCAAGATTCAAGTAGAACTGGCAGGATTGATGGGCAATTGTCTCCCTTGCTGGAACAAAAATATACATCCATTCCCTGTGCCATGCAGCCTTACAGGCCCTCTCTCCAGAGAATGCAGAGTATACCCCCCTTGCATGGTCATCTGATGTTGTTCTTGGACCACAGCATGTTGGCAGATGTGATGAGCACAGAGACCTTAACCCTGCACATGTGACTGGCTGGTCCTCCCGCTTCTCTCCCAGCCTCCATGGGAAGAACCTGACCCTGACAGGCACTGGCCCTTCAGCACCAGCCATAGCATGAAGACACAGGCCAAGCCAGACCAGACCCACTGACCCAGCCCATCTGCAGGCTAGAGAGTGTAACAGGAAGAGCTTGTTGGTGTCAGCTGCCGAGATGTTAAGGATTTTCCTATGGAACAACAACTGAATAGTGCCTGATTTAGCCCATTTTCCATGTCTGCTCTATTCTTTTCCAAAGTGAGCTGTTTGCTGCCCCCGTAACAACCAGAGTCCCATAATAAGTGGTTAAGGTGGATGTTGTAAAGGCTAGAAACAGGAGAATTAAATGTTTCCTTTTGGCAAATCCTCATTGGTGCCCCTATCTCAGAGACAGTGGACAGCACTTGACTCTTCCCAGACACAGGTCAGCAATCCTGACGGTCTGTGGGAAGCACGGCATGGTGCACCTTCTCCTCACTGCCCAGGCGCAGGCCCCAAACTTTACATCACAACAGCACAGCCAGGAGGGCAGACAGGAGCGCAACTCTCCCTGCCACACCATGCACTGAACCTAAGGTGAAATTCTGAAAGACAGAGAGGCAAGGGGAGTGCAAAGGGCCACTGAGTGGCTGTTCCTTTAACTGGACAGTGCAGAAGAATTCGAGAACTGGAATCCATGTTTAGTGTTTGTAACCTGATGCTCAAGAGAACAACGGAATCAGGACTGGGGAGTTTCCAGGTTGGCTCACCCTATTCCTGTTTCATTATCTTCTTAGATATGTGAGAACTTTCTAAGCCAACCAGGAAGGAGTGGTATGACCTGACCACATGGTGGATAAGGGGAGACCGGCCAAACTCAGCTCCCCTGAGTCCTGGTCTTCAGTTCTTTCCTCCACACCTTGGTACCATTATTGAGGGTACCTAATCCCTGTCCACATATGAGGGGAAACTAAAGTATTTCCTCAAACAGCAGTCTCTGAAAATGTATTTTGTGTAATCAGAATATTTATGTTCATGACTCCATCACTATATTCTACGTAGGATGTGGCAGGTGGGTACATCATCCACACTCCCGCCTGTGCTTGGCCATGTGACCAATGACACAGCAGCACACATGATGCTCACAATGGCGGGAGCCAGGCTTACGCGTTGGAGCTTGGCTCTTGGGATGTGACCTTAGAATGCGTCTTCACGTAAAGAAGTATCAGCTCGCCTCCTTGAGGGTGAGGGACTGCATGGAAAGGGATGCCCACCTGGCTCTGCAGGAGCACATTCTCGGTCTGCACTCCACCCGAATGCAGCCACAAAGTGAACCCCGGAGGAACCGCAGAAGAGCCACCCAGACAGCTCCAGAACTGCAGAAATTGCAGATCATGTTTTAAGCCAGCAAGTTCTGGGGTGTTTTCTCATGCAGCAATAACTGACACATGAATGTTCCGAACATTTCTCATAGCAGGGACCCCCACTCCACCCCACAGTGGGACCCAGAGAAAGCAGATCTCAAGCCATGGGCTGTGTGCTTTCTGCAGGTGTCATGGACAGTTTCACGTGTGTTGCACGTCATGTCAAGTACTAATCTGGGTTTTAATTTAAGGACACTTGGCAGCCACTGGAGGCTTTAAGTCAAGCACCACGATCTGATCTGCTGCAGGGGGTTGGACAGCACAAGTGTGGAGAACAGTGAAGACACTTTAAAGGAAGTTCAGTCAAGAGAAATCCATGAGCTTTCTCATGGCTGTGGCAGTGTGGATGACACCTTTAAAAGATAGCTAAGAGAATTTTACAGGACTTCAATTTTTACTTGCTGGGTAAAGATTAGGAATAAAGGGGGAACATGACAGATGATAGATAGATAGATGGATAGATAGATAAAAAGATAGATGCCAGGCACTGTTCTAAGCACTTCACAATATCGTCTCATTTAATTTTCCTGACACCCCTATGAGGTACACTCTTGTGGCATGTTAGATTATTGTTCAAAAATATTCTCTCCCTGTCCTCCACCCTCCACAGTGGAGTGCATTTCTCTACCACATCACTTTGGGCTGGGCTGTGTGACTTGCTTTAGCCAACGGAGTGTTAGCAAGTGTGATGTAACCAAAAGCTTAAAAAGCACCTGCTGCTGACACGACAGAATATGGAAAATCCAGGCCATTGGTCCCTGGAGAAGGATGAAAGACGTGAATCAGAGCCGTCCCAGACAATCCCATCCCAGAGCTGATGCCCACTGAACTGCAAATGTGTGCAAAATAAATGGTCATTGCCATACCCAATGAGCTTGTGTAGTTGCTTTTTACATATTCTATTGTTGTCATAAGACATTGACCATTGTCATTCCTGTTTTACAGATGAAGAAACAAAGGCCCTGAGAGATTGAATAACTTGTCTGGTGTCGCACCTGTATCTCTTGTGAGAACCATGGGGAGTGGGGGTCCCACTACCCGCCATTAAGACACAGTTGAAGGGCAGGTCTGTGGGTCAAAATGATGATGGTGATGTTGGACATGATGAATTGGTGGTGCCCACGGGATGTACAGGGAGGACAACCATGGGCAGTAGGATGCATAGTCTCACTGTTTGAAGTCTGAGCTTGGTTGAAATGACCTACGGAGGAAGAGGTATTGAGTGGGACAAGCTGAGGGTCTGAACCTCCTGCCTGTGAGCAGATGTGGCCCTGGCCCTGCAGGCTGGAGCCCAGGGGCACACCGCAGGGGTGAAAAGGAAGGTCAAGGCCCACAGGGGATCCTCCCTGAGGCCCAGTGAGAATGATTTTTAATTTTTCTCTATTATTTAAAATTTTCATCCAGGTTGGGAAGACACCCAGCTGGTCATTCCAGCATATCACCAATTTTCTCTTTCCCAATGTAACCAGAGTGGCAATATATATTTTCTTCATTTATTCTTGATATTCGTTTTCTTAATATCATGGAATAAATGGCAAACACCAGCTTGGACATAGATTTTTGTCCCTTTTACGTTCCATTGAGCCTGGTGATTGAAGAGCGTGTTCATAGCGTGTTTTCACAGTGGTCCATCTGCATCTGCCACCCTTTGAGGAGTGTGAGGGACTGTGGCCTGTTGCATCTACACCCATCTTGTTGACAGTGGTGCCTTAGATTGGCCCACTAGGAGTCCGAGGCAGGATTTTTGGGCAAATGACTTACTGAAGGAAAGTTCCCCGGAAAAATTTATAAGAGAGTGAGGGAAGCACAGGGCATATCCGAGAAAAGGTGGGGTTCAGGTGAGGCACAGCTGCAGGTAGTCCCAGGGGCTAACCATGACCCAGACAGCTACTGAACAAGGGCTGCCCTGGGGGAAGCAGGGGCTAGTCTCTCAGGCTAGTCTGGATGAAGCAGCTTCCCCCTGCCAAGGACCATCCCCCTGGAGAGGTACAAGTGTGAGCTCTCAGCAGCCAGAATTGCAGGGAGAGGAGCTCACTCTAGACTTAAAGCTGTGGCCTTGGGAACCAGAGTGTCTCTGAAGCTATACAGTCCTGAGCATTAACACAATCCCAGGCGAGGCCTGAAAGAAATTAGTAGGAACATGATGTTGAGCAACATCTTAGAGAAAACGGAAACGATCCCATACAATGTCACACGTGTGCTCAAGCAGCAGACGCATCACTGAAAACAATGTGCGCAGAGTGCGCTTTGGCAAATCCAGACTGACTTCTTCTCTTGGGGCCTTCACCGGGAGTTCAGAGATTGGAACTGTCAGAAAATACCTCGTTGCCCAAATACCCGAAGTGTGTTAAATTACTTCCTTCAGTGAAGTAGAGTTTTGACTTTTTCCTTGTAGGTTATCTCTTGTTAAATAAAATTCACAGGAAGCCATTGGTTTGGACTGAAGTCCTGCACCAGGCCCCACAGACCAGACCGAGATGGAGTCGCTTGTGCTGAAGGTCCATGTCACCAAGCCAAAACCAAGCAGTTCTGACCTTCCAAGAATTCAGGAGAAAGAGAGATAATAGGCAAATCCCCAAACAGGCCAGTTTTAGCTGGCATGATAAGGAAGTCCCCTCTGCTTTCATCTTTACAAGAAAAGTAACTTTGAAACAAATAATCTGGTTTTTGTTCCCTATGTCTGCTTTCCTCAGCCCTTCTCTGTGTATAAAGCCAACGTCCTCTGTTCAACTCATGGGAACACTCATTCTGTTTCACGGAACGAGGTGTTGCTCGACGCTAGAATCCAAAATAAAAGCCAATAAAGATCTTTAAACTGAAAGTGTTGTCATTCTGTCTTCTGACACTCTGTGGCTATCAGTGTGGCTTGGTGGACTTTGCCAAGGTCTCCAGCTCACACACAAGTGCTGCTGTCCTCACGCGCCTGGGGAAAGCTCTGCTGGTGCTTTGTGGGAGTCTTTTTTCCCTTCAGGGGAACTGAGCCTTCAGAAGAGAATCAAACGGGGAAGGAAGGGGAGTTCAGAGACGCGAAACCCAGGTGAGAAGTTCATGGTTGCCACAGGGTTCCAAGAACAGGAACCTGATAGCACGGCTGTGGAGGAGAAATGTCTAAAGTCCCCATCTGAAATTATGTAATGCGTAAGCCAGATGAGAAGAACCAGAAATTAAAGTGAAATTGTAAACAGGAGACACACCCCACTCTACCTACTCTCCTCCAGGCTGCCAATTTCCAGTGTCATTACAAGGTCCCTCAACAATAGGGATGAACAACTTACTGGAATGGACAGAAGGTGGGCAGGGGACTCAGCCTCACACTGTTCCAGGGCCTGTGACACCAACATCCCAGCCAAATTTGAACTGGGTTTGTGGACTTTGAGACGAGACAGCTCAGAGCAGCCCGAGCTAAGTGAGGCATCCAAAATTTGTCAGGCCCAGAGAGACAGGGGAGGGGACTTCAGTCACACCCCACACCCATGCTTGGGGAAGTTGTTCCAAGATATTTTGTTCCTGACTAGCAGCTCACCTATTATCTTCAAGTTTCTGAAATTTGTGACACAGGGAACAATGTATAGCCCATCAGCAGCTTATGTGATTTTAATGTAAATTCTTGGTAAACAATTTAGAAACTGCCTCTTCCTTTTTCCTTCAAAAACCCACTTGTAACTGCTGCTAGTCAAGAGTGTATATCCTGGGCAACTTAAATCTATGCTTCTGGGGTTGCAGTCCTCAAAGTGGGCCAAATAAACTCTCTGCTTGTATTAATTTAGCCTCAGTTTTCTTTTAGGTAGACACCTTCCTCGCCTTGCCTGGGGTGCTGTGATACTAACTCACCGAGCTATAGCTGGAGTCTGAGTCCAATTAGACAACATGAATGATCAAGTTTGGGGTTCAGGTTAGGTCTCAGGGGCAGCCAGCTCTAAGAAGTCCTGAATTCTGCAGACCCTGTGAAGTCTCTGTCCATCCTGCTCGTAACAGAGACAAATCTCAAAACTTCCATAGTTTTCCTAAGCTCCTACCTTGTTCAGTTTCTTCATTCAGACAAACCAAACTCATCTGGGGACTTCTGGAGCCACCTAAAAGATGGTGACAGTATTGCCCAAGCCTCAGATTGAGACGTTTATGTAAGCGCAGGTGGCAAGCCAAACGCCAGAGAATCGAGGTGGGCAGCCATGGGGAGGAGGCCACATAACAGTGGCCTATCCCCTCACTAGGGGCACAGCCCACACTGCAAAGGCCTGGGCCAGCTGCTCTCTATGAGGGCATGTGTCTGTGTGTGTGTGTGTGTGACTTCAGGTAACTTTCATTCCTGCCCAATCAGCATTTCCTAAACTATTCCTTAAACCAGGGCTGTGAGAACTTTCAGAAATTCCTTCAATTACCTCACTAAGCAATGAAGGAATTCTGTGTTGGATTCTGGCATTAAAGGTGTTAGCCTCTTCACTTTTATTTTCACACAAGTAAGTTCCAGATAAAATTTTTATTTTCACACAAGTTCCAGTTAATGGTGATTAGCTGCTCATGTTCATGGCAAGATCATTTGGCCCAGGCTGCTTGTCCTGTGAATGCGACTCTAGCACCAGTGTGGGGAGTTGGAACCAAGGATTGAACTCTGAACTTTTTTTTCTGTTGCTCAAATTTTTTCTAAGAGGCCTGGTGAGTCATGCCCTACAAACCACAAAATCTCATTAAAAAAGAAAACCCACTTAATTAACTCAGTATAATGTAGCTTGCTTTCCAATCTGACTCTAGAATAGCAGCACATGAGATAGCAGACCCCTTCTCTTAATGTGAGCATCCTAGCAGATGCCCCCGTCTTAACTTGAGCATTCCTTTCTACTCACTCCAGGTCTTTAGACAAAGCTTAACTTTTCCAACCAACTGCCAACTGAAGAATCCCTAAAACTCACCTGTGACTTGTAAGCACCCGCTTTGAGATGTCCCATGTTTTTGGGCAGAACTAATGCATACTTTCCATGGATTTGTGATTTTACCTGTAATTCCTATCTCCATGAATGTATAAAACCAAACTGTAACCCAGTGGCTTAACAAAACTAAGCTTAATTTCTTACTCACAAAAGGTGGTGGTGAAGGTGAGTTAGGATTCACATACTTTCTTTTGGGGAGAGGAAGGATCCCTCAACCCCAGTGAGCTCACTGACAGACAACATAACAAGAGCTTCCAAAGTCACTCATTGGATAATTTCTTTACCAGTATGAAGAATAAAAGGGTATCTACCGATTCTCTTGTTATTTTAAATTTAGAGCTTTAGCCTTCTCTTGTCATTTCTTCCTCATTTTTTTGAATTGATATGACTCATATTCAGGTTGTTGTTCTTAATTAAAAATATTTGTTCTGTTGGAGGTAACTAATAATAACACATACCTTGTAAGATTGCAAGTGTTGGCGAGGCTGTGGAGGAATTAGAATGCTTGCACGCTGATGGCGGGAACATACAGTAGTATAGCAGCCACAGAAAACAGTATGGGGATTCCTTTAAAAGTTGAAAATAGACCCTGTGTGACCCAGCAAGTCCACTTCTGGGTCTATCACCAAAAGAACTGACTTCAGGATCTTGAACAGATATCTATATCCCTATGTTCATTGCAGCACTATTCATAAAATCCAAGATTTGCAAACAACCTAAGTGTCCATCAATACATGAATGGATGAAGAAAATGTTGCATATACGTACAATGGAATACTTACTGTTCAGCCTTAAAAAAGAAGGAAATTCTACCATTTGTGACAACATGGATAAACCTAGAGGACATAATGCTACGTGAAATAAGCCAGTCACAGAAGGACAAATACTGCATGGTTTTACTTATATGAGGTATCAGAGGTATCTAAAATATTCAAACTCACATAACCAGAGAATACAACAGTGGTTGCTAAGGGGAGGGAGAGAATTAGGGAGTTGTTATTCAAAGGTTATAAACTTTCAGTTATTCTAGATGAATAAGTTCTAGAGATCTGCTGTACAACATAGTGCCTGTAGTTAACAATATGGTATTATACACTCCAAAATTTGTAAAGAAGGTAGATCTCATGTTAAGTGTTTTACTACAAAACAAACAACCAACGAAACTCTGGGAAGTGTTGGATATATCTATTACCTTAATCCCCATAACGGTATTGCAGGTGTTTGCATATGTCCAAAGTCATCAACTTGAACATATTAAATATGTGCATTTCTTTCTATATCAATTACACATCGATAAAGCTCTTATTTAATTATTTTTATTTGCATTGTTTCTATTACTTCTTTCAGCAGTTTTTGAGCTTTGACTACTATATTGTTTTTATTGCTCAACATCATTCTTTTTGTACCACCCATGTGTAGTAAAACTCTCCAGTAGCACACTGACACAACCCAACGTCCTCCTGCCCTCAATTCTATGCAAAATGTAATGTTTCTTGCCAAAGCACAAGCAGAAACATCATGATTATATGAGCATACTCTTAAAAAAACGGTGTGAGAAGTCTCCATCAGATGAAACTGTTGTAATTATCTTTGGTTTTAGTTTATATTTTGAAGAATGTCTTAGTAGGCTTTCTTCTCCCTCCTAGTGTAGAGTATATTCAGTTATATGTATTAAATTGATAATATGAGGGCTTGTGATTAAAAGAGCTTCTCTAAGTGTCCTAGAGTCTAAGCTAAGCATAGGACAGGTAAACAGGTGATTGAGCTTTTCAGTTTATGGCCTATGGCCGTACGTACGTCAAATTTGTCTATTTACAAGTTAAGGCAGAATATTGTAAATAATTTTCCCTCCTAGGACCAGAGACTTCGTAGCAATTAAGTTTTAGGTGAAACTATTTGCCAGGTCTAAGGGGTCTTCAAAATATTGTTTCCTAGAAAGGTTTGTAATTGCATAGTTAAATTGGAAAAAAAATAAACTTCAAATAAAATGTCCTTGAGAATTCTAAAATGTAAATATATACTTCTAGGTATACACACATCTAGATAATTATAATGTGTACATATTGTGTATGTTTGAACTGGCTTGAAATACATATTTGGAATGCATATAATTCCTTAGTCCTCAGATATTAATTTCTGCACTTTCAAGATAATAGAGTTTACTATTTGAATATTATGATGTCTTCATTATAATGATAGAATACTATTTTCTTGTATCATATTTTGGATAGGGCATGACTTGATGCATATTATTTTACATCAGAACTATAATTTTAATATATTTTTTAAAATATATATTGGATTTAAGCTAGTTTTTTTTCCTTTGTCCTTAAAAAAAAAAAAGAGTCTCATTCTGTCACCTAGGATAGAGTGCAGTGGTGTCATCATAGCTCACTGCAACCTCAAACTCCTGGGCTCAGCTCCCAAGTAGCTGGGACTACAGGCATGCGCCACCACGCCTGGCTAATTTTTCCTATTTTTGGTAGAGACATGGTCTCACTGTTGCTCAGGCTGGTCTCGAATTCCTGAGCTCAAGCAATCCTCCTGCCTCGGTCTCCCAGAGTGCTAGGATTACAGACGAGAGCCACTGCACCTGGCCATTTTTTTTTTTTCCTTTTAAAGCAGAGAAACCTTCCAAAACTTCAAGCAAAAGACATATTTGTTTGTTGTTGATTTCCTGTTTGTATTACTCCAGAAATGTATCTGCCTCATAGTAATTGTAGTAAAATGAGGGTCTGTCTTAGTGGCATTTTACCTATCTCAAGTATATTGAGATAGGTGAAGTATATTGAGAGGAGATGTCTCCCATCTCCTCCCCACCAGTGTTGTGTCAGAGGAGGCTAAGTGAGGAGACTTCCAGCCCCCACCAGGCAGCAATAAGGTGCCCATCCCTCTCCCTACCAGGGTGGTGTCAGAGGAGGCCACACATGAAGCCTGGACTTCTACTACCACTGGGCAATAGTGAGATGACCCTCTCTGCTCACCCCATCCCCGAGTGGTGTCAGGGGAGTCAGGACTTTCTCCTCCATCCTGTGGTAATGAAGCACCCTTTCCTCTCCTATGGTGTCAGTAGAGGCCAGGTATGGAGCTTTGATTTTTATCCCCACCTAGTGGTAAAAGACACCCCCCCCTTCTTCTCCCTACAGGGTAATGTCAGCAGAAGCAAAGAAGCAGCCCAGATGTCCATCTTCTCCTCATGGTAACAAGGGATCCCTCCTCACAGTGGTGTCACTAAGAGTGAGTGGAGTTACTAAGAGTGAGTGGAGAACCTGGACTTTCACCCACTAACTAGTGATAAACATGTTATCCTCCTTCACCCATTGGAGCAGTGTCAGGGAAGGTCTACTTTTAAATAAAATGGGAGGATTAAATAAAATCTAGAATCTCATAACATAAACTCAAAATGTCAAGGATAAAATTTTAAAAACTCATCATACCAAGAACCAGGAAAACCTCAACAGGAATGGTAAAAAGGCAATCAACAGATGCCAACACTTGGATGACACAGATATTACAATTATCTAGTAAAAATCTTGAAGTAGTCATCATAAAAATGCTTCTAAGAGCAATTACACAAATGCCTAAAACAAACGAAAAAATAGAAATTATCAGCAAGGAAACAGAAGTTATAAAGAAAATTCAAATGAGAATTTTCTGAATAATAACCAAATTTAAAACTCATTGGATGTCCTCAATAGCAGAGTGAATAAGAAACAAATAGCAGAAGGACAAAGGAAAGAATCAGTAAACTTGAAATTAGAACAATAGAAATGACCAAATATGAACAACAGAAAAAAATGTACTGGAAAAGTATAATGAACAGAGCTTCAGGGATCTACAGGACAGTAACAAATTATCTAACGTTTGTGTCACTGGAGTTCCAGAGGGCATGGAGAAAGAGGTGGATGGTCAGAGAAACTAGGCCGAGAAATAGTGCCTGTGAACTTCCAAAATTTGGATAAAGACATAAACAATACATCTGAATGAAGCTGAAGTATGATGAACTCAAAGAAATCCATGCCAAGATACATCATAACCAAACTTCAGAAAACTTAAAGAAAAAATACTTAAAAACAGAGAGAAACAACCCATTACCTATAGGATAACAACAATTTCACTGACAATAAAAATTTCTTATCCAAATACCCATGGAGGTCAGAAGAAAGTGACACAGCATTGCAATTTCAATTTCAAAAAACAGTCAAGTAAGAATTCTACACAGAGAAAATATACTTCAGGAACAAAGGTAAAATCAAGACCTTCTCTGATTCAGGAGAACTAAGATGAGCAGGTCATGAGCAGAGCGACACTAAGGAAATTCTTCAAACAGTAAGGTAACAATAAAACAAGGACTTTCAGAACATCAGGAATGAATAAAGAAAAAAGCAAAGAGTAAAAATATGTGTAAATATAGTAAACTATTCCTCTCATGTTTTCATTAATTATTTGACAGTTGAAGCAAAAGTTATAACATTATTTGATGTGGTTTTTAATATATGTAGAAGAAATATTTAAGACAAGTATATTATTGGTGGAGTGGGTGGTAAAGGAATATAAATGGAAGTAATCTTTCTATATTTCACTCAACTTGATGAAATGTTGATGCCAGAAGTTTGTGATTAGTCAAATATACTGTATAATACCTACAGCAACTGCTAAAACATCTATATAAAGACATATACTCAAAACACTACAGATTAATCAGAATGCAATTCCGATTTAATTAAATTAATTAATTCTGATTTGATTAACAATGTTCAAGTAACTTGAGTAAGGCAGGAATAACAGAACAGAAATGAAAAAAATAGAGGGAGCCAAAAAAACCCTAATAAAATGGTACACTTGTGCCCAACTGTGTAATGAGTAAATTAAATGTAAATAGTTTAAATATAACAATTTAAAAACTAAAATTGGCAGAATGGATTAAAAAAACACAAGCCAACAATATAATATTATCAGGACACTCCAAATATATTGATATAGTAAAAAGTAACAAAAGTGAAGAAAGTTGTGTCACAGAAAGAATAGCGAAAAGAAAGGAAGTGGCTCTGTTAACATCAGGTAAAGTAGACTTCAGAGCAAAGAAAATTACAGAGTAGAAACAAAAAAAAAAGGTCAAGGTATTACAAAGACAACGTAATCAAAAGTTTGAACGCCCCAAACAATAGACCTTCAAAATACAGGAAGGAAAAACTGATATAACTGAAAGAAGGAACACACATCTCCTCAATTATAGTTTGCTATTTCAATACTCTTAATAAAAGTCAGACAGGACACCAGCAAGGTTACAGAATAACTGAATGATATCTTCAACCACCTAGGATCTAATTGACATTTATAGAACACTCCAAAATATACAAATGCCTATGGAATATGCCCCAATATTGACCATGTCCTGGACCATAAAATAAAAACTCAACATATTTAAGAGAACTGAAATTACAAAGAGTATGTTCTTAAAACACAATGAAATCAAACCAGAAATCTATAGCACAGACATAACAAGAAGCTCTTCAAATACTTGGAAATTAACCATACTTCTAAGTAATCCCTGAGTCAAAGAGGAAGTCTCAAGGGAAATTTAAATTAAATTTATATATACATATACATATACATATACATATATACATAAAGGAAATGCAAAGGAATGAGAATAACTAACAGAATTTTGAAAAAGAAAAATAAAGTTTGAGGAATCACTCTACCCAAGTTTAAGAATTACTATGTAGCTACAATAATCAAGACAGTGTGAAGCCAGGCACAATGGTGCACACCTGTCATCCCGGCTACTTGGGAGGCTGAGGTGGGAGGATCCCTTAAGTCCAGGTGTTCTGGTCCAGCCTGGGCAATATTGAGACCCCGCCACCTCTAAAAAAAAATTTTTTTAAAAATAGTGTCATGCTGGCAGACACATAAATTGGTGAAACAGAACAGTGAACCCAAAAATAGACCCACACAAATTGCACAACTGATTTTGACAAAGATGCAACAGTAAATCACCTTAGCAAGGATAATCTATTCAAGAAACTGCTGAAATACCATTTGACACCCATAGGAATGAAAAAAAAACAAAAAACTTTGACCTAAACTTTATACCCTAAACAAAAATGAACACAAAATGAATCATGGATTGAAATGCGATGCATAAAACAATAAAACTTTTATAGGGAAAAGAAGAAAAGAAAACTCAGGATGTAGGCCTAGATGAGACTTCCTAATATGACGGATTACTAGGATTAGCAATGACACTGAAACCAGGAGCTGTAAAAGAAAAAGTCAATAAATTTGACCTCATCAAAATTAAAAACCTCTTCTTTTTAAAATATGCTGTTAAAAAGATGACAAGCTACAGATTGGGAGAAAATATATGCAAACCATATATCTGAAAAACTACTCCTGCCTAGACTATATAAAGAACTATCAAAACTCAGCAGTAAAATAAGGTAAAATAAACCAAATAACTAAATTTAAAAGACAATACCAAATACTGGTGAAAATGTAAAAAAAATTTTAAAAAAAGGATCTGTCGGCCGGGCACGGTGGCTCACGCCTGTAATCCCAGCACTCTGGGAGGATCACTTGAGCTCAGGAGTTCGAGACCAGCCTGAGCAAGATGAGACCCTGTCTCTTAAAAAAAAAAAAAAAAAAAAAGGATCTGTCATACTTTTCTGGTGGGAATGCAAAATGGCACAGCCACTGTAGAAAATGGCTTGACAGTTTCCTTAAAAAAAAATAAACAAACATACACTTACCATATGACCCAGCACTTGCACTCCTGGGCACTTTTTCCTTTTTTCCATAGAAAAATAAAAACTTAGTGCCCCACAAACACCTGTACACAAATTGTTCATAGCAGCTTTATTTGTAATGGTCCAAACTTGTAAACATCCAAATTTCCATCAATAGGTGAAAGTTAAACCGTGCCACATCCATACCATGGAATACTACTCCCAATAAAAAGGAACAAACTAGCAACACGAGGAAAGATGTGGATGGATCTCAAGGGCACTATTTGGGGTAAAAAAAAGCCAATCTTAAAATAGTTACACACTGTAGGGTTCTATTTACGTAACATTGTTGAAATAACAAAATTACAGAACTGGAGAACAACTAGGGATTGCCAGGGGTGAGGGATGGGTTGGGGTAGTGAGTGAGTAGTAATAATAATGTGCGATAGTTTTCTTCACTTTTTTTCTGCTGCCATTCACTGGGCTTCTCGGAGCTGTGAGTCTATAGTTAAAGCAATTTGGAAACATCTTGGCCATTGTTTCTCGAAATCTTTCTCTCTCTTACTCTCACATCCCTCTTCCCAGCATCCAGTTACCCATGTCCAAGACCACTTGAAGTGGTCCCACAGTTAACTGATGCTCTTGTCCCTTTTTTCTTGAATTTTTTCTCTATGTGATGAATTTCAGATAGATTTATTGCTGTATCTTTAGGTTCACTAATCTTTTCTTCTGTAGTGTTTAATCTACTGTTAATCCTATTTAGTTTACTTTTAATCTTAACTTTTACATCTCTAGAAGTTTAATTTGTGGGGTTTCTTTTACATCTTCAATGACTATATTTAGTCTAGCTTTTTAAGCATATGGGATACAGTTACAGTAATTATTTTAATGTTTTCCTTGCTAGTGCTAACGTTTGTGTTAGTTTTAATGGGCTTATTTTTCTGTTCCTTAGGAATCAAATTTTCCTGCTTCTTATCATGATGGGTAAATTTTATTATATTCCCAACATTGTAAATGTTGCCTTGTTGGATGGTGGATTTATTTGTACACCTATAAATATTCTTGAGCCGACTTCTGCGGCACAGTTTAGTTACCTGGAATTAATTAATTTGATCTTCTGGTGTCTGCTTTTTAATCATTCGGTGGGCCGGGACTGGCGCTCGCCCGCTGGCGCCCTGGGCCCCTCGCGTCCCGGAGCAGCCTCGCCACGGCTGTCCACGCAGCGCGCGCCCGGGGAGGCGCTGGAGGTCAGCTCGGCGCCGCGCGGGATTGTGGGTGGCCTTGACCGACAGTGGCTGGTGCCGGCCGAAGCGCTTCGGAGCCCAGGCTGCGGACGCCGGCGACTCTGGGGCCTTTCCAGCGCGGGAGCCCTCAGAGCCGCCTTCCCCCCACTCCCTCGTCCTCCTCCTGCTGGTCCTGGGCAAGGAGCCCGGCTGGCAGCGCCAGCAACTGCAGGACGCGGCAGCTCCACAAAGAGGCGGCGGCTGGATCCCGGGCCGCTGGCTGGTGCTCAGCCCTTGCGCCCTGCATCCCTTCAGGCTCCCCACGGACCTTAGGCGCCTGGGGTCGTTGGCCCCGGTGCGTCCTGCCGGGCTGGGAGAACCTGTTGCACTTCAGTGGCCTCGACCAGGCGGCGACCGCCAGCAAGCTGCTGTGGTCCAGCCTCGGCGCCAAGCACCCTAGCAGCGGAGGAGATGAACCGGACCCTCGGCGCCCTCTCCAGCCAGGGACTGGCCACTTAGGACGGAGCACCGGGCAGCTTCGTGCGTCCTGCGGCTGCTGCAGCAGCGGGAGCCATCGGCCAGCTGCCTGATCTACCTGCCACCCCGCCCCCCAGCTCCGTGGGTTCCACGCTGCGCGGCCTGCCCTACCTGCAGGGAGCGGGCAGCGGCCGCCAACCACGCGGGCGGCGCGAGCACTCCCCACCCTCCCTGGCTGCTTCCAGGTCTCAGCGGACAGCCCCCCCTGTGGCAGTGCAGGCTGCAAGTAGGGCCTGGCAGCACGGGATCCCCGGGGCTACTGGGCGGGGGGGGGGGGGGGGGGGGGGGGGCCGGCCGCCTGGTGGCGATGCCCCTCCCTCCCACCCCCTCCCCGCGCCAGCACCGGTACAGCTCGCTTTTGTCAGCGAGGCTGCTGAGCAGGACGTACCACCATCGCAGCCACCACCCAAGCCCTTATTCGCCCTATGTGGGTGCTCCACTGATGCCCGCCTGGCCTACCGATCTTTCCAGACCCCTGTGCCGCACAACCTGCAAAGCCGCGCGGGAGCCCCATCCCTGTGCCGCGGGACCCAGCGCAGACCTGCTGGAGGACCTGCCTGAGAGTCTCAAGCGCGTGAACTGCGGCTCTATCCAGACACCACTGCGGGGATAGGACGGCACCTGTCACTAACTGTGCCATGCGTGTGGCCACTACAGTTAGATGAACGGCCTCGGGCAGCCCCCTATTAAGCTGCAGAAGCGCGTGCCTTCATCACGGTGGCTTGGATTGTCCTGTGCCAACTGTCATACCACAACCACCACCATATGGCCCAGAAATGCTGAGAGCAAACCTCTGTGCAATGTTTGTGGGCTCTACATGAAACTTCATGGGGTGCCCCCACTACATGCTATGAAAAAAAAGGCCCTGACTCTCCCCAGCTGTCATGTGCTAAGTGCACCCCAGAGCTAGCTGGGGTCCCAGAGCAGAGGAAGGGGTCTCACCCACTGGCATCAGGACCAGCTGAGGTGGGTCCAGTGTTTCCCTCACCTACAGCTCCAACAATTGAAGGCACCACCCCTGGGGTCTCAGATCAGACTTTGCATGGGTACCCCCCAGAGGGCCTCATGCTGCCAGTGAAGTGCCAGGATGCCTGGGCCCGTTTGCATGCAGACACACTACATTTCCACTCCATTAGCTGCACTGAAAAGGCAGGCCCAGCACGCAGGGGAAAGGTTAGCATTGCCACCTGAGGTTCTGCTCCTCCATGCTCATCTGCATTCCTCCCAAGTCCTCTGCATGCGACCTTTGACCCCACAAGTTGCCTAGGGGCGGACTGGGGGGAAAGGGTGACAGCAACTGAAGGAAGCAAATGATGAGGCAACTTGGAGGCTGAGTCAGGCTGAGAACAGGCAGGGTAACCCTCTCTTCTCCCTGGAGCTGGGTCACACTGCAGCCAGCTCGGAAGAGCGGAGGGGTGGCTGCTCAGAGAGAAACACCCCCTTCAGCAGCTGTCTGGGGAGCCACATTCCCACTTGACTGGCCTCAGGGGACAAGACACTTCTGCCTCACTCCCTGTCCTGGGCTCCACAGAAAGGATGTGATGAGGTTAATTAATCGCCTGTAAAAAGTTCTTTGGAAGGAAGAGAGCCATCACCTGTGAGAGCCAGAGGATCCTGGACACAGTGGCAGCAGTAAAGCCTTGCTGGCTGCAGCTGGGGTACAAAGGCCAGGGTTGTGATGGTGGCAGGCAGGCACACCATCAGGAAGGGAAGGGCAGCAGAAGGAAGGGACATGGGAGAGGCCTCAGAGGACAGCCACAGGAAGCCTCCGGTCCTGGAATATTTGGGGAGCCCACAGGAAAAGAGAGAGTTTGCTTGGACAGGAGTGGTAATGCCCAGGCTGGCTCAGCCCAGTGCCTGAGAAAAGAGGGAGAAGAAATATAACCCAAGCCATGGACACTGTCCCTCCTCCTTCCCCCCAGGACGCTCTCCCTCCTCCTTCCCACTGGGTGAATCTGAAGCCAAGAGCTCCCCCATCATGCTGCCACCCAACCCCAGCCCTGAGCACTGGAAGATCCTCCTCCCTTATTCTTCTGGGGCTCAGCATCCCTATTTACCCATGAGGGACCCTCCTCCTCCCCATCTAGCTTCTCCAAAACTCCTGAAGCCCTGAAGAGGCTCCAACTATATCCTGAATTGTATATGTAGGTTCACTGTGCTCAGCATCTCCACCACACCCAGAGCATTGACATAGACAGGGCAGGCCGGAAACAGAGAAAGCTGGCGCTGCGGGAACCCCGAGAGACTGACCAATGTCCTGAACAGCCGCAATTCCTTCTGCAGAGCAAACTTCACATCCACCCTGGCTCCACCTCTAAGGCTTTACCCTGAATGTGAACCATCTAAGGGCAAGGGTCTGGCAGGGAGCTGATCTAGATCAGCTCCTCCAAGTTACACGTCAGCCCTCCCTACAAAGCAGCGTCCTCCACCCCTCCCTTCTTGTCCTTAACACTAGCTCAGTCTGTTCTACCAGCCCTGTCAAGGACAGTCCCCTGCAATCTGACCACAGCAGCAGCTGGCAGGGCCCAGGCTGCGCTTGTCATACTGATCCAACCCTATTC
>JAKFHU010000583.1:0-14963 GCA_023783475.1 Daubentonia madagascariensis
GACTTGAATTTTCCTTGCCAATTGACCCGCTTGCTACGAATATGTCCTTCTTTTCCACTTTGAAGGTTTCAACTGTCACTAGATTATCTGGTTACCAATCAGAACGTCGGAATGTTCCCAGGTGAAGCACTCTCTTTGAGGCAACATTTACTTGGAACATACAAAATTCCTTTGGAGGCATACGAAGACAAAGTCTTTGTCATATTTCCATCCACAGAGTGAAGCCAACCAGGAAACGACTGAACATCCAGCTGCTATCATTCAGAACATAGTGTATTCACTTGGGACACTTTTCGTCTCCAGCTAAGCCATTTTACAAATTTCCTTTTCCTCTTCCCTTAGAACTCAGACATGTGACAAGTCAATCTAATCTACAACTGATATTGTGCACACTTCTTGGAGGTGCTTGTCTGTGTGATTCGCTTTTGTAATCACATCATGTCGAACAGATTGTACTTTCTGCCCCCTCACTCATGTGAAGTTAACCTGTGCACCATCTGACGTGTGGCTGCTTTCAATCATGAAATAGAAGGAGTTCATTTGAAAGTGCTGTATTTGTCTCCTGTCCTGCTTTCTACCATAATCTCATTCCTCGCCAGTTGGAAGGCCAGAAATGTCACCGGACTATTGAGTTCTCTCAGAAGAGCGAAGTGCACTCCCGAATTAAGTACCTCTTTCTGACTTCTTTACTTATGGAAGCCTGTGAACACCAACAGAAAATCATCCTTCCACAGACAGAATGAAGAAACATAAAACCACTGATCACCTCGTGGTTTTTTCTCCGAGATTAGAAGAGTTTTCATTCAAAGCAGCTCTATATTCTGCATTAACACACTTTGTTACAAATTATAGACCTTCTGCAATGAGAAGTTTGAAATATTACCAGTTAATCTGGATCTACATCTAAGTAGTATAGTTCCACAACGTGCTCTTCTTTGGCAGTTTGCTTTTGAGTCATCTGAGAACACACTGACAATAGTGCTTCCATACAGAGATTGAAAAAATCCTCAACACAACTGATCATGGACCTGGTCTCTCTCAGTTAATACAACTGGGTTCCTTTCACGTAGCTTTATATTGTCAAAGTTCCCTTCTTGCTACCAAAATGCCGTCCTCTCCGCTTGGTATCTTGCAATTAGCAACAGAAAATGGGGTCCCACAAAAGAAATGCCGTACACATCCTGAGGGAGCATCTCAGTGAGAATCCCTTTACTTATAGAACCCAAGGAACAAATACCTGTACAGAATACTTCCATACAGGGATTTATGCAAATCTGCACCACACAGAACCTCTAGAGGTTTTCTTCCTGTGAAGTAGATTGCTTCACTGGGAAAGAACTTTAGACTATCCTTTATCCCACTTTCTGCGAAATTTCACTAGTTCGCCACTTCGAAGATTGGAAACGTTTCTAGGGCATCTAGGTCTACAAAAGTTACACTGTAAAGTTCCATTTGGAGGTATTTCTCTGTGTTTTTATGATTAAAGCAGTGAGAAGAAAGTGTAATTTTGGCTTCCATACACAGATTTAGGACCTCCAGATACCAAAGGAAGTCCTAGCTGCTTTCTCTCAGAGAATGGAAGTGTTGGGAATTTGTACGTGTTTACTTTGCCGATTGACCCTCTCGGAACGAGCATTTGCTTCTTTTCCACTTAGAAGCTTCGAAGTCTTGCCGGATAATCCGGCTCTAAATCTGAAGGCGCTACACACCTTGAAGAGATGTTTTCTGTGAGAAAACATTAACTTGTAGAGGGCTCTATGGACAAAGTGTGTACAAGTTTCCATACAAGTAATTAAGCCAACCTGTGCACTACTGATCATCTAGCTGCTGTCGTTCTAACAGTGGAAGCGTGTTCACTTGGGACATTGGTATGTCCACCAACCAACCGGTTTTTTGAAAATTGCCTTTCTTTACTATACTCAGAAGCTGACACACGGTCCCAGAAAGCCTGGGTCCCCTTTGAAAGCTAGCACACACCCTATGAGTTGCCTGAAATAGGGACTGTTTGTTTCACCAGAGCATGTGTGAAGAGACTGTCAATTAATCTTGCATACACAGAGTCAGGATAACATGTGTAGAGGTGAACATGTCCCTGCTTTCCAACGAAGAATAGAAGTTGTTTCATGTGAAATAGCTTATGTTGGCAATTTGCCTGCTTCGTACAAACTTGTCATTCTTCTGAGCCTAGAAGCTTGGAAATATTACCAGGGAAACAAAGTCTTCCATAGAAAGGAAGTACACGTCCTATAGAAACCAGCTCCTTGACAATTCTTAAACATACGGAGACATGTAAAAAGAAACCGAAAGAAACCTTCCATATGGAGAGTTACGCTAACCCATATGCAACTGATCACCCAGCTGCTTCCTTTCAGGGTGAGGAGTGCTTGCCATGGAAACAGATTTATATTCTCCACTAACCCACTTCGTACGAACTTACATATTTTCTCCACTAAATGTTTTAAGAAATGACCAGAGAAGCTGGGGCTACTCAGGAAAGCAGTATGCTTCCTCCAAGATTCTGCCCTATTTGACATGTTTGCCATTCGTAGCTTGGGAGAACAAAGTGACCATCCTACTTCCCAACACATATCTATCTGTCCTGAACACAAGTGGTCATCTACCGGCCCTTTGTCCTAGAGCAGATGTGTTTAAAGTGGAAAAAGCGTTATGTAGGCAGTTTATCCGCTTGCTGTGGCACTGTCATTCCTCTCCCCTTATTCGGTTCGAAGTACCAACGGGGAATGTGTTTCTACAACCGACGTTCTGGACTCTTCCTGACGAGGCATCTCTGCCAGAATTCTTTTATTTATAGAAGGCCAGGATCAAGAAAAAACAGAACCTAATACTTCCATCCAGAGATTTGAGACCAAAAGTTCCAACCTGAACATCTAGGTGTTTCTTTCCAGGAATTAAATTGTTTTAACTGGGAACAACTTTATATTCTCCATTTTCCCGCTTTGTACGAAATAGGAGTACTTCTAAACTTAGAGCTTCGTAATGTGACCCGTGAACCTTGGTCTACAAGCGAAAATATGTACACTTCCAAAAGGATGCTATTCCACGTGACCTATGCCCCCGATGGAAGCAAGAGAGAAGACATTGTTCCTTTGTTTTCCATACACAGATTTTTGCTCTCCTCAACACAGGTGAACTTCCATCTGCTTTCTGTCTGAAAATGGGATTGTTATGACTTTGGAAATATTTCCTTGCCAATTGACCCGCTTGCTATGAATATGTCCTTCTTTTCCACTTTGAAGGTTTCAACTGTCACTAGATTATCTGGTTACCAATCAGAACGTCGGAATGTTCCCAGGTGAAGCATCTCTTTGAGGCAACATTTACTTGGAGAAGGCTACGAAGACAAAGTCTTTTTCATATTTCCATCCACAGAGTGAAGCCAACCAGGAAACGACTGAACATCCAGCTGCTATCATTCAATGAACAATAGTGTATTCACTTGGGACACTTTTCTGTCTTCCAGCTAAGCCATTTTACAAATTTCCTTTTCCTCTTCCCTTAGAATCTCAGACATGTGACAAGTCAATCTAAATCTACAACTGATATTGTGCACACTTCCTTGGAGGTGCTTGTCTGTGTGATTCGCTTTTGTAATCACATCATGTCTGAACAGATTGTACTTTCTGCCCCCTCACTCATGGTGAAGTTAACCTGTGCACATCTGAACGTGTGGCTGCTTTCAATCATGAAATAGAAGGATGTTCATTTGAAAGTGCTGTATATTGTCTCCTGTCCTGCTTTCTACCATAATCTCATTCCTCGACAGTTCGAAGGCCATAAATGTCAACGGACTATCGAGTTCTCTCAGAAGAGTGAAGCGCACTCCTGAATTAAGTATCTCTTTCTGACTTGTTTACTTATGGAAGCCTGTGAACACCAACAGAAAATCATCCTTCCACAGACAGAATGAAGCCAACATAGAAACCAGTGATCACCTCGTGGTTTTTTCTCCGAGATTAGAAGAGTTTTCATTCAAAGCAGGTCTATATTCTCCATTAACCCACTTTGTACGAAATTACAGACCTTCTGCAATGAGAAATTTGAAATCTAACCAGTTAATCTGGATCTACATATAAGTAGTAAAGTTCCACAACGATGCTTCTGCCTTTGGCACTTTTGCTTTTGAGTCATCTGTGAACACACTGACAATAGTGCTTCCATACACAGATTTAAACAATCCTCAACACAACAGATCATGGACCTGGTCTCTCTCAGTTAATACAACTGGGTTCCTTTCACGTAGCTTTATATTGTCAAAGTTCCCTTCGTGCTACCAAAATGCCATCCTCTCTGCTTGGAATCTTGCAATTAGCAACAGAAAATGGGGTCCCACAAAAGAAATGCCGTACACATCCTGAGGGAGCATCTCTGTGAGAATTCCTTTACTTATAGAACCCAAGGAACAAATACCTGTACAGAATACTTCCATACAGGGATTTATGCAAATCTGCACCACACAGAACCTCTAGAGGTTTTCTTCCTGTGAAGTAGATTGCTTGAATGGGAAAGAACATTAGAATATACTTTATCCAACTTTCTGCGAAATTTCACTACTTCGCCACTTCGAAGATTGGAAACGTTTCTAGGGCTTCTAGGTCTACAAAAGTTACACGGTAAAGTTCCATGTGGAGGCATTTCTCTGTGTTTTTATGATTAAAGCAAGTGAGAAGAAAGTGTAATTTTGGCTTCCATACACAGATTTAGGCCCTCCAGATACCAAAGGATGTCCTAGCTGCTTTCTCTCAGAGAATGGAAGGGTTTGCAATTTGTACGTGTTTACTTTGCCGGTTGACCCTCTCGGAACGAGCATTACCTTCTTTTCCACTTAGAAGCTTCGAAGTCTTGCCGGATAGTCCGGCTGTTAATCTGAAGGCGCTACACACCTTGAAGAGGTGTTTTCTGTGAGAAAACATTAACTTGTAGAGGGCTCTATGGACAAAGTGTGTAAAAGTTTCCATACAAGTAATGAAGCCAACCTGTGCACTACTGATCATCTAGCTGCTGTCGTTCATACAGTGGAAGCGTGTTCACTTGAGACATTGGTATGTCCTCCAACCAATCGGTTTTTTGAAAATTACCTTTCTTTACTATACTCAGAAGCTGACACCCGGCCGCAGAAAGACTGGGTCCCCTTTGAAAGCTAGCACACACCCTATGAGTTGCCTGAAATAGGGACTGTTTGTTTCACCAGAGCATGTGTGAAGAGACTGTCAATTAATCTTGCATACACAGAGTCAGGATAACATGTGTAGCGGTGAACGTGTCCCTGCTTTCCAACGAAGAATAGAAGTTGTTTCATGTGAAATAGCTTATGTTTGCAATTTGCCTGCTTCGTACAAACTTGTCATTCTTCTGAACCTAGAAGCTTGGAAATACTACCAGAGAAACAAAGTCTTCCATAGAAAGGAAGTACACGTCCTATAGAAACCAGCTCTTTGACAATTCTTAAACATACGGAGACATGTAAAAAGAAACATAAAGAAACCTTCCATATGGAGAGTTACGCTAACCCATATGCAACTGATCACCCAGCTGCTTCCTTTCAGGGGTGGGGAGTGCTTGCCATGGAGACAGATTTATATTCTCCACTAACCCACTTCATACGAACTTACATATTTTCTCCACCAAATGTTTTAAGAAATGACCCGAGAAGCTGGAGCTACTCAGGAAAGCAGTATGCTTCTTCCAAGATTCTGCCCTATTTGACATGTTTGCCATTCGTAGCTTGGGAGAACAAAGTCGCCATCCTACTTCCAAACACATATCTATCTGTCCTGAACACAAGTGGTCATCTACCGGCCCTTTGTCCTAGAGCAGATGTGTTTAAAGTGGAAAAAGCGTTATGTAGGCAGTTTACCCGCTTGCTGCTGCAGTGTCATTCCTCTCCCCTTATTCGGTTCGAAGTACCAACGGGGAATGTGTTTCTACAACTGACGTTCTGGACTCATCCTGACGAGGCATCTCTGCCAGAATTCTTTTATTTATAGAAGGCCAGGATCAAGATAAAAACAGAACCTAATACTTCCATCCAGAGATTTGAGCCCAAAAGTTCCAACCTGAACATCTAGGTGTTTCTTCCCAGGAATTAAATTGTTTTAACTGGGAACAACTTTATGATCTCCATTTTCCCGCTTTGTACGAAATAGGAGTACTTCTAAACTTAGAGCTTCGTAATGTGACCCGTGAACCTTGGTCTACAAGCGAAAATGTGTTCACTTCCAAAAGGATGCTATTCCACATGAACTATGCCCCCGATGGAAGCAAGAGAGAAGAAACTGTTCCTTTGTTTTCCGTACACAGATTTTTGCTCTCCTCAACACAGGTGAAATTCCATCTGCTTTCGGTCTGAAAATGGGATTGTTATGACTTTGGAAATATTTC
The DNA here is from genome assembly GCA_023783475.1 of Daubentonia madagascariensis. Classification (NCBI taxonomy): domain Eukaryota; kingdom Metazoa; phylum Chordata; class Mammalia; order Primates; family Daubentoniidae; genus Daubentonia; species Daubentonia madagascariensis. Next base: position 6,400 of record JAKFHU010000583.1, read on the forward strand.
CTTGCCAATTGCCCGCTTGCTACGAATATGTCCTTCTTTTCCACTTTGAAGGTTTCAACTCTCACTAGATTATCTGGTTACCAATCAGAACGTCGGAATGTTCCCAGGTGAAGCATCTCTTTGAGGCAACATTCACTTGGAGAAGGCTACGAAGACAAAGTCTTTGTCATCTTTCCATCCACAGAGTGAAGCCAACCAGGAAACGACTGAACATCCAGCTGCTATCATTCAATGAACAATAGTGTATTCACTTGGGACACTTTTCTGTCTCCCAGCTAAGCCATTTTGACAAATTTCCTCTTCCTCTTCCCTTAGAATCTTAGACATGTGACAAGTCAATCTAAATCTACAACTGATATTGTGCACACATCCTTGGAGGTGCTTGTCTGTGTGATTCGCTTTTGTAATCACATCATGTCTGAACAGATTATACTTTCTGCCACCTCACTCATGGTGAAGTTAACCTGTGCACATCAGAGCGTGTGGCTGCTTTCTATCATGAAATAGAAGGATGTTCATTTCAAAGTGCTGTATATTGTCTCCTGTCCTGCTTTCCTCCATAATCTCATTCCTTGCCAGTTGGAAGGTCAGAAATGTCACCGGACTATCGAATTCTCTCAGAAGAGCGAAGCGCACTCCTGAATAAGTATCTCTTTGTGACCACAAAAGAAATGCCGTACACATCCTGAGGGAGCATCTCTGTGAGAATTCCTTTACTTATAGAACCCAAGGAACAAATACCTGTACAGAATACTTCCATACAGGGATTTATGCAAATCTGCACCACACAGAACCTCTAGAGGTTTTCTTCCTGTGAAGTAGATTGCTTCACTGGGAAAGAACTTTAGACTATCCTTTATCCCACTTTCTGCGAAATTTCACTACTTCGCCATTTCGAAGATTGGAAACGTTTCTAGAGCATCTAGGTCCACAAAAGATACACTGTAAAGTCCCATGTGGAGGCATTTCTCTGTGTTTTATGATTAAAGCATGTGAGAGGAAAGTGTAATTTTGGCTTCCATACACAGATTTAGGCCCTCCAGATACCAAAGGAAGTCCTAGCTGCTTTCTCTCAGAGATTGGAAGTGTTTGGAATTTCTACGTGTTTACTTTGCCGGTTGACCCTCTCAGAACGAGCATTTCCTTCTTTTCCTCTTAGAAGCTTCGAAGTCTTGCCGGATAATCCGGCTCTAAATCTGAAGGCGCTACACACCTTGAAGAGGTGTTTTCTGTGAGAAAACATTAACTTGTAGAGGGCTCTATGGACAAAGTGTGTACAAGTTTCCATACAAGTAATTAAGCCAACCTGTGCACTACTGATCATCTAGCTGCTGTCGTTCTAACAGTGGAAGCGTGTTCACTTGGGACATTGGTATGTCCTCCAACCAACCGGTTTTTTGAAAATTGCCTTTCTTTACTATACTCAGAAGCTGACACACGGTCCCAGAAAGCCTGGGTCCTCTTTGAAAGCTAGCACACACCCTATGAGTTGCCTGAAATAGGGACTGTTTGTTTCACCAGAGCATGTGTGAAGAGACTGTCAATTAATCTTGCATACACAGAGTCAGGATAACATGTGTAGAGTTGAACATGTCCCTGCTTTCCAACGAAGAATAGAAGTTGTTTCATGTGAAATAGCTTATGTTGGCAATTTGCCTGCTTCGTACAAACTTGTCATTCTTCTGAGCCTAGAAGCTTGGAAATATTACCAGGGAAACAAAGTCTTCCATAGAAAGGAAGTACACGTCCTATAGAAACCAGCTCCTTGACAATTCTTAAACATACGGAGACATGTAAAAAGAAACCGAAAGAAACCTTCCATATGGAGAGTTACGCTAACCCATATGCAACTGATCACCCAGCTGCTTCCTTTCAGGGGTGAGGAGTGCTTGCCATGGAAACAGATTTATATTCTCCACTAACCCACTTCGTACGAACTTACATATTTTCTCCACTAAATGTTTTAAGAAATGACCAGAGAGGGTGGGGCTACTCAGGAAAGCAGTATGCTTCCTCCAAGATTCTGCCCTATTTGACATGTTTGCCATTCGTAGCTTGGGAGAACAAAGTGACCATCCTACTTCCCAACACATATCTATCTGTCCTGAACACAAGTGGTCATCTACCGGCCCTTTGTCCTAGAGCAGATGTGTTTAAAGTGGAAAAAGCGTTATGTAGGCAGTTTACCCGCTTGCTGCTGCAGTGTCATTCCTCTCCCCTTATTCGGTTCGAAGTACCAACGGGGAATGTGTTTCTACAACTGACGTTCTGGACTCATCCTGACGAGGCATCTCTGCCAGAATTCTTTTATTTATAGAAGGCCAGGATCAAGATAAAAACAGAACCTAATACTTCCATCCAGAGATTTGAGCCCAAAAGTTCCAACCTGAACATCTAGGTGTTTCTTCCCAGGAATTAAATTGTTTTAACTGGGAACAACTTTATGATCTCCATTTTCCCGCTTTGTACGAAATAGGAGTACTTCTAAACTTAGAGCTTCGTAATGTGACCCGTGAACCTTGGTCTACAAGCGAAAATGTGTTCACTTCCAAAAGGATGCTATTCCACATGAACTATGCCCCCGATGGAAGCAAGAGAGAAGAAACTGTTCCTTTGTTTTCCGTACACAGATTTTTGCTCTCCTCAACACAGGTGAAATTCCATCTGCTTTCGGTCTGAAAATGGGATTGTTATGACTTTGGAAATATTTCCTTGCCAATTGCCCGCTTGCTACGAATATGTCCTTCTTTTCCACTTTGAAGGTTTCAACTCTCACTAGATTATCTGGTTACCAATCAGAACGTCGGAATGTTCCCAGGTGAAGCATCTCTTTGAGGCAACATTCACTTGGAGAAGGCTACGAAGACAAAGTCTTTGTCATCTTTCCATCCACAGAGTGAAGCCAACCAGGAAACGACTGAACATCCAGCTGCTATCATTCAATGAACAATAGTGTATTCACTTGGGACACTTTTCTGTCTCCCAGCTAAGCCATTTTGACAAATTTCCTCTTCCTCTTCCCTTAGAATCTTAGACATGTGACAAGTCAATCTAAATCTACAACTGATATTGTGCACACATCCTTGGAGGTGCTTGTCTGTGTGATTCGCTTTTGTAATCACATCATGTCTGAACAGATTATACTTTCTGCCACCTCACTCATGGTGAAGTTAACCTGTGCACATCAGAGCGTGTGGCTGCTTTCTATCATGAAATAGAAGGATGTTCATTTCAAAGTGCTGTATATTGTCTCCTGTCCTGCTTTCCTCCATAATCTCATTCCTTGCCAGTTGGAAGGTCAGAAATGTCACCGGACTATCGAATTCTCTCAGAAGAGCGAAGCGCACTCCTGAATAAGTATCTCTTTGTGACCACAAAAGAAATGCCGTACACATCCTGAGGGAGCATCTCTGTGAGAATTCCTTTACTTATAGAACCCAAGGAACAAATACCTGTACAGAATACTTCCATACAGGGATTTATGCAAATCTGCACCACACAGAACCTCTAGAGGTTTTCTTCCTGTGAAGTAGATTGCTTCACTGGGAAAGAACTTTAGACTATCCTTTATCCCACTTTCTGCGAAATTTAACTACTTCGCCATTTCGAAGATTGGAAACGTTTCTAGAGCATCTAGGTCCACAAAAGTTACACTGTAAAGTTCCATGTGGAGGCATTTCTCTGTGTTTTATGATTAAAGCATGTGAGAGGAAAGTGTAATTTTGGCTTCCATACACAGATTTAGGCCCTCCAGATACCAAAGGAAGTCCTAGCTGCTTTCTCTCAGAGATTGGAAGTGTTTGGAATTTCTACGTGTTTACTTTGCCGGTTGACCCTCTCAGAACGAGCATTTCCTTCTTTTCCTCTTAGAAGCTTCGAAGTCTTGCCGGATAATCCGGCTCTAAATCTGAAGGCGCTACACACCTTGAAGAGGTGTTTTCTGTGAGAAAACATTAACTTGTAGAGGGCTCTATGGACAAAGTGTGTACAAGTTTCCATACAAGTAATGACGCCAACCTGTGCACTACTGATCATCTAGCTGCTGTCGTTCATACAGTGGAAGCGTGTTCACTTGAGACATTGGTATGTCCTCCAACCAACCGGTTTTTTGAAAATTGCCTTTCTTTACTATACTCAGAAGCTGACACACGGCCGCAGAAAGACTGGGTCCCCTTTGAAAGCTAGCACACACCCTATGAGTTGCCTGAAATAGGGACTGTTTGTTTCACCAGAGCATGTGTGAAGAGACTGTCAATTAATCTTGCATACACAGAGTCAGGATAACATGTGTAGAGGTGAACATGTCCCTGCTTTCCAAAGAAGAATAGAAGTTGTTTCATGTGAAATAGCTTTTTTTTTGCAATTTGCCTGCTTCGTACAAACTTGTCATTCTTCTGAACCTAGAAGCTTGGAAATATTACCAGAGAAACAAAGTCTTCCATAGAAAGGAAGTACACGTCCTATAGAAACCAGCTCCTTGACAATTCTTAAACATACGGAGACATGTAAAAAGAAACAGAAAGAAACCTTCCATATGGAGAGTTACGCTAACCCATATGCAACTGATCACCCAGCTGCTTCCTTTCAGGGGTGAGGAGTGCTTGCCATGGAAACAGATTTATATTCTCCACTAACCCACTTCATACGAACTTACATATTTTCTCCACTAAATGTTTTAAGAAATGACCAGAGAAGCTGGGGCTACTCAGGAAAGAAGTATGCTTCCTCCAAGATTCTGCCCTATTTGACATGTTTGCCATTCGTAGCTTGGGAGAACAAAGTGACCATCCTACTTCCCAACACATATCTATCTGTCCTGAACACAAGTGGTCATCTACCGGCCCTTTGTCCTAGAGCAGATGTGTTTAAAGTGGAAAAAGCGTTATGTAGGCAGTTTACACGCTTGCTGCGGCCGTGTCATTCCTCTCCCCTTATTCGGTTCGAAGTGCCAACGGGGAATGTGTTTCTACAACTGACGTTCTGGCCTCATCCTGACGAGGCATCTCTGCCAGAATTCTTTTATTTATAGAAGGCCAGGATCAAGAAAAAAACAGAACCTAATACTTCCATCCAGAGATTTGAGCCCAAAAGTTCCAACCAGAACATCTAGGTGTTTCTTCCCAGGAATTAAATTGTTTTAACTGGGAACAACTTTATATTCTCCATTTTCCCGCTTTGTACGAACTAGGAGTACTTCTAAACTTAGAGCTTCATAATGTGACCCGTGAACCTTGGTCTACAAGCGAAAATGTGTACACTTCCAAAAGGATGCAATTCCACGAGACCTATGCCACCGATGAAAGCAAGAGAGAAGAAACTGTTCCTTTGTTTTCCATACACAGATTTTTGCTCTCCCCAACACAGGTGAACTTCCATCTGCTTTCTGTCTGAAAATGGGATTGTTATGACTTTGGAAATATTTCCTTGCCAATTGACCCGCTTGCTACGATATGTCCTTCTTTTCCACTTTGAAGGTTTCAACTCTCACTAGATTATCTGGTTCCAATCAGAACGTCAGAATGTTCCCAGGTGAAGCATCTCTTTGAGGCAACATTTACTTGGAGAAGGCTACGAAGACAAAGTCTTTGTCATCTTTCCATCCACAGAGTGAATCCAACCAGGAAACGACTGAACATCCAGCTGCTATCATTCAATGAACATAGTGTATTCACTTGGGACACTTTTCTGTCTCCCAGCTATCCATTTTGAAAATTTCCTCTTCCTCTTACCTTAGAATCTTAGACATGTGACTAGTCAATCTAAATCTACAACTGATATTGTGCACACTTCCTTGAGTGCCTGTCTGTGTGATTCGCTTTTGTAATCACATATGTCTGAACAGATTGTACTTTCTGCCCCTCACTCATGGTGAAGTTAACCGTGCACATCTGACGTGTGGCTGCTTTCTCTCATGAAATAGAAGGATGTTCATTTGAAAGTGCTGTATATTGTCTCCTGTCCTGCTTTCTACCGTAATCTCATTCCTCGCCAGTTGGAAGGTCAGAAATGTCACCGGACTATCAGTTCTCTCAGAAGAGCGAAGCGCACTCCGAATTAAGTATCTCTTTCTGACTTCTTTATTTATGGAAGCCTGTGAACACCAACAGAATATCATCCTTCCACAGACAGAATGAAGCCAACATAGAAACCACTGATCACCTCGTGGTTTTTTCTCCGAGATTAGAAGAGTTTTCATTCAAAGCAGCTCTATATTCTCCATTAACCCACTTTGTACGAAATTACAGACCTTCTGCAATGAGAAGTTTGAAATATTACCGTTAATCTGGATCTACATCTAAGTAGTAAGTTCCACAACGATGCTTCTGTCTTTGGCACTTTTGCTTTGAGTCATCTGAGAACACACTGACAATAGTGCTTCCATACACAGATTTAAACAATCCTCAACACAACTGATCATGGACCTGGTCTCTCTCAGTTAATACAACTGGGTTCCTTTCACGTAGCTTTATATTGTCAAAGTTCCCTTCTTGCTACCAAAATGCCATCCTCTCCGCTTGGTATCTTGCAATTAGCAACAGAAAATGGGGTCCCACAAAAGAAATGCCGTACACATCCTGAGGGAGCATCTCTGTGAGAATTCCTTTACTTATAGAACCCAAGGAACAAATACCTGTACAGAATACTTCCATACAGGGATTTATGCAAATCTGCACCACACAGAACCTCTAGAGGTTTTCTCCTGTGAAGTAGATTGCTTCACTGGGAAAGACTTTAGATATCCTTTATCCCACTTTCTGCGAAATTTCACTATTCGCCACTTCGAAGATTGGAACGTTTCTAGGGCATCTAGGTCTACAAAGTTACACTGTAAGTTCCATTGGAGGATTTCTCTGTGTTTTTATGATTAAAGCAAGTGAGAAGAAAGTGTAATTTTGGCTTCCATACACAGATTTAGGCCCTCCAGATACCAAAGGAAGTCCTAGCTGCTTTCTCTCAGAGAATGGAAGTGTGGGAATTTGTACGTGTTACTTTCCCGGGAAAAGACATTTGCTCTTTTCCACTTAGAAACTTGAAGTCTTGCCGGATAATCCGGCTCAAATCTGAAGGCGCTACACACCTTGAGAGTGTTTCTGTGAGAAAACATTAACTTGTAGAGGCTCTATGGACAAAGTGTTACAGTTTCCATACAAGTATTAACAACCTTGCACACTGATCATCTAGCTGCTGTCGTTCTACATGGAAGCGTGTTCATTGAGACTTGGTATGTCCTCCAACCAACCCGGTTTTTTGAAATTTCCTTTCTTTACTATCTCAGAAGTGACACACGGCCCCGAAAGACTGGGTCCCCTTTGAAGCTACACCACCCAGGAGTTGCCTGAATAGGGACTGTTTGTTTCACCAGAGCATGTGTGAAGAGCTGCCAATTAATCTTGCATACAAGAGTCAGGATAACATGTGTAGAGGTGACCATGTCCCTGCTTTCCAACGAAGAATAGAAGTTGTTTCAATGAAAAAGAGCTTATTATGCCAAATTTTTGCTTCGTACAAACTTTGTCATTTGAACCTAGAAGCTTGGAAAATACCAGAGAAAAAAATTCTTCCATAGAAAGGAAGTAAACGTCCTATAGAAACCAGCTCCCTTTACAATTCTTAAACATACGGAGACAGGAAAAAACCAAAGAACCTTCCATGTGGGATTCGCTAAAACCCTATGCAACTGATCACCCAGCTACTTCCTTTCAGGGGTGAGGAGGCTTGCCATGGAACGATTTATATCTCCACTAACCCAATTCATGAACATTTCATATTTCCCACTAAATTGTTTAAGAAATGACCAGAGAAGCTGGGGGTACTCAGGAAAGCGTATGCTCCTCCAGATTCTGCCCTATTGACTGTTTGTCCATTCGAGCTTGAGAGAAAAAGTGACCATCCTACTTCCCAAACATATCTATCTGTCCGAACACAATGGTCTCTACCCGGCCCTTGTCCTAGAGAGATGTTTTAAATGGAAAAACGTTATGTAGGCATTACCCCTTGCGCGGCAGGCATTCCTCTCCCCTTATTCGGTTCGAAGTACCATGGGGAAGTGTTCTACAACCGACGTTCTAGACTCATCCTGACGAGGGACTCTGCCAGAATTCTTTATTTATAGAAGCGAGGATCAAGAAAAAAACAAACCCAATACTTTATCCAGAGTTTGAGCCCAAAAGTTCCAACCAGAACATCTAGGTGTTTTTTCCCAGGAATTAAATTGTTTTTAACTGGGAAAAAAACTTTATATTTCCATTTTCCCGCTTTGACGAAATAGCAGTCCCTTTAAACTTAGAGCTTCGTAAGTGACCCGGGGACCTTGGCTACAAGCGAAATGTGTACACTTCCAAAAGGAGCTATTCCCGGACCTTGCCCCGATGGAAAAAGAGAAGAAACTGTTCCTTTGTTATCCTACACAGATTTTTGCTTCCTCAACACAGGGGAACTTCCACTGCTTTCTCTGAAAGGGATTGTTAACTTTGGAAAATTCCGCCAAATTGCCGTTCTAAATAGCTTTTTCCCTTTGAAAGGGTTCAATCCAATTTCGGTTACCAATCAACGTCGGAAGTTCC